>JPKA01000097.1:0-89630 GCA_000750875.1 Pseudogymnoascus sp. VKM F-4517 (FW-2822) | reverse complement strand
CCCTCCACTTCCCCCTCCCCTCCCCTCCTCCTTGTCACTCTCCCTTCCCTTCCCACACAAATCTCCGAAAAGTCCCTTCCCTACCAAAGTACACCACAACTACACCCACAACAGTAGTGGAGGTACTTCCACAGTACTGAACTGCACGCTACACTCTGCACACACTCTAACTATCTCTACCTGACTAAATCCTTCTATACCTACTGCACCCTCAATATCCTGGCATTTTATCTCTTCCACCCCAAACTCTTGTAATAAATATATTTACAAACACATTCGCACACATATATATACACGGAATCCTACAAATCTTGGCCTCTTCCTACTTATCCATCCCACCCCGCATCTAAGACACGGCCCCGTTACTCACGACCTACCCCCCCTCCCTCCCTCCGATTCCCGCCCGTTATCGCGATATTGTACTGTGCAGTTGCGACTTAAAGGTTCATGACAACAGCTGCCGCCAGACTCCTAGGGGACGCCAGTCTATAAACGCGCGACGCACGCTGCACGCCCGCCGAGACCCGTTCAGAGAAAACGTCACCAAGAGACTACCTACCTCCTAGCGCTGCTCTTCCCAACTCCACGACTCCACGATAGCCGCTGTGAAGCATCACTCTCGAACTCTTGTTAGATTTGCGCGTCCGGAAAGGAAGAGAATCTTAGGTCACGATGAAGGTCCGTCAATTGCTGCACGTCATACCCTCTCACTCACTATGGTGAGGGGGAAAGGTCGAGGACAAAGGAACTAACAACCACCAAACACAGGCCCTTCGCCGCTCTATCAAAGGCGACAAAAATGACTCAAAACTGCAACACATCTCCGTCACCCCCAAGTCCGCCGTCGCAATCGTGCCGCCGAAAAAGGTACCTCCTCTCCACCCTCTCCCCTCTTTCACAAGCCAGTCCCGGCCATGGCCAGAAAGCTGATCATGTGCCACCACCACCACAGGTTATCCGCGCACTATACGATTATGAAGCACAGAACGGGCAAGAGCTGAGCTTCCAGAAAGGCGATTTCTTCCATGTCATCGCGCGCGAGAACGACACCGACTGGTACGAGGCATGCAATCCCGCCGTTCCGGACGCGCGCGGACTGGTGCCTGTGAACTTCTTCCAGGCACTGGGCAAGACGGAGCGCGACAGCGGGCAGAGCACAGGGTCAGCGGGGAGCCCAAAGGCCCCGGACCACGACTCGGGGTACTCGGACACCACGCCAGGTCAGGCGGCGCAGCAGCAGCAACAGCAACAGCAGGGACCGAATCCGCAGCGCCTGTCGAAGCTAGGAAAGGGCAGCGGCGCAATGGTGTATGGCATCGTCATGTACGATTTTGCGGCCGAGCGGCCGGATGAGCTGGAGGCGAAGGCGGGAGAGGCGATCATTGTGATTGCGCAGAGTAATCCGGAGTGGTTTGTCGCGAAGCCGATTGGGCGGCTCGGAGGGCCGGGGCTGATCCCCGTGAGCTTCATTGAGATCCGGGATATGACGACGGGACAGGCGGTGCCGGATTCGCAGGAAGCGGTGCAGAGGGCGGGGGTGCCCAAGGTGGAGGAGTGGAAGAAGATGGCGGCCGATTATAAGAATAGCAGTATCACGCTGGGCAAGTTCGAGGCGTCGAACCAGCAGCAGCAGCAGGGCATGGAGCAGGATATGGGACGGATGAGCTTGCAGCAAGCGCAGCAGCGGCAGAGCCAGCAGGCGGGGAATGGACAATCATATGTGAGTTTTGATCAGGAATGTGGATGTAGACATATTTGGCTAACTAAAATCTTGCAGCAATCCCTCCGCCAGTCGCAACAAGCCAAGTCGCAGCAGCAACAAAACCAGCAATACGCGGCACAACAACATGCCGCTGCGCAACAGGCCGCAACCTCCCAACTCTTCTCCCCCGTCTCCGCGCACATCCCCCGCTACTGGTTCAGCGAAGACAAGTACTGGTTCGTGATCGAAGCCGCACTCGAAGACGGGCGCCACTGGGAACTCCAACGCTACTACGAGGACTTCTACGACTTCCAGATCGCGCTGCTCACCGAGTTCCCCGCCGAGGCCGGCAACACAGGCACCCAGAAGCGATCCCTCCCCTACATGCCGGGCCCCGTAAACTACGTGACCGACCAGATCACCGACGGACGCCGCCACAACCTCGACGCCTACGTCAAAAACCTGCTCACGCAGCCGCCGTACATCAGCCGCTGCACGCTCGTCAAGCAGTTCTTCGCGCCGCGAGAGGGAGATTTCGAAATCGATCCCGATGCGCCGGATGGGTACCGTGATTCGGCGGGGAGCCAGCAGAGTAGTACGGGGACACCGGCGGATGATCGGGGGGGTAGCAAGGCGGATCTCAATGGTGCGGGCTATGGCGGCCTCACAGCCGCTCCGCCGCGTCAGCAGGGTCCTCCTGGTGGCGGCTTCCCGGCTCAAGCGGCGTCCCGTGAGGTGGGACAGCAGCAGAGTCAAGCCTCTCTCCAGGCGGCGGGCGGCGCGATGAAGGTGAAGATCTACTTTGGCGACGACCTGTTCGCGATCCGGGTGCCGGCGGCGATCAGCTATGTGGCGCTGCATGAGAAGATCCGCGAGAGGCTGAAGATTCCGGGCGGGGAGGAGATTGCCATGATGTGGCAGGAGGGCGGCGGGAGGGCTAGTCTGGAGAGTGAGGCGGATCTTGGGGAGGCGTTGGCAAGGGGCGGGGGCAAGCTGGTGGTTTTTGTGGAGTATAGGTGAGCCCGCTGAGTGGCAACTTTGATTTGGCCTGCCAGTGGCCGATGAAGATGTGTGGCTCGTTGTGTGCTATTTATACTCCTCCCTCGATCCCCGAATTTGTCGAAGCTGGGATAGCGGAAACAAGGCCGCAACAGATCTTACCCCTCATATATACGGGCGCGATGATTGCGTTTCCCGAGGGGTGGTGATATATATCCTTTTTTTTTCTGTGGCATAACGTGGGATATATACGAGGGTTTTACTTCTTCTTTTGGGGACGCGGATAGGGTTGGGGATAAGGGGATAGGAGACAGGGAGGGCGTTTCCCGGCGTGCTTGGGGTATCTTTTAGCTTTAAGGCCCGCGGTTTTGGGAGGGTAGAGATGCCCAGGGGTGGAGGAGAGAAAGGATGATATCTAAGATGCTATGAGATGAGGAAGCTTGACTTGAACTGCTAGGAAAGGCGGGGAGTTCGTAGACGATGGAAGGGGAGTTTGCTGGAAGATGAGGCTAAATGGAAGGGACAAGGGGGACGGGGGATGGGTCAAAAAGAAGGTGTGTTAAAACATGCTTGGTGCTTTGAGGTGCATTGCTTGCTTGCTGTGCTGCTGTTTGAGTGAGGTTATAGAGATTAGATGCTTTTTGCCCTTGCCTGTGCTGTTTCGTGCCTAGGCGCCGCTCGCCACCCCTTACTTTTGGTTTTATCTCGAGTCTTTCAAGCCGGTTCCACAGAGGCCATGAAAGGAGAAGCTGAGACGTCTTTATTGAGGTCGAGATTTATCTATTCAGTATACACACGACACCCCATACTCTACACAAGCACCTCTCCCCGTACATTCTATACACAAGTCCACCCCTTACCTACAACTCCTTATCCCCCTTCCCCCCCTTCCTTCCCCCATCTCTATGCTTCTCTTCCAGTTTATGTTCCCTCCCCGTCTTCGGCGCATCCCCCACCGCCTGCTGTCCCCCAAACGCCTTGAACCCTTCATGGAAAATATACTCCACCGCACTCTCAACCGGCTGATCAAACAAATACGGCAGCACGGGCACCACACTCAGCCCCAAGCCTACAGGACCCCACATCCTCAACCTCGGATTCTTCACATCCTTCATCGCCCTCCCAGCATAGCGCACGATGGAGTGGATAGTAAGCATCGGCAACCCCATACTCGCCACCCCCTGAAACAACGCCCTCTGCACCACCACAGTCCTATAATCCTCCAACGGACTCACCACGCCCGGCTTCACCACCTGCGTCGCATCGGCATAATGGCTATGTTCCGGCAACGCTTCGGGGTGCAGCGTCCGCTGGTTGGCGCAGTAGGCCTTGTACCCCTCGTGCGCGACGTCGCCGGCGAGATAGGCCCAGGAAATGCCGTACGCGGCGCGCACGAGGTTGGGGTGCGCGACGGGGCGGAAGGATTCCCCGACGTCAGAGGTGTATGCTACGTAGCGCTGGGCGGAGAGGAGGGCGGTGCGGATGCGGGTTGCGTAGGCGGCGTAGCGGATGTTGGATTCGGTAGATTCGGGGGCGCTGGGGGGGGAAGGATGTCAGGTTTCGGAGTCTTGAAATTGGGAGGGGGGTTACGGATAGAGGGGGGTTACGGATAGATGGGGAGGGGGGGATGGGAGTTTTTTGGGCGGGAGAGGGAGAGCTTACGTTCCGCTACGGACATCGTCGTAGATGCTCTCATCTCTGTCGGCGCCATCGACGAGGCTTTGGAGGTCTTTGGGGAGCTTTTTGCGGGCGGGGGGCGGGTTGGGGTTGATTTTCACCACGTCATCGTTGGGCTTGTTTGGGCCAGTGCTGGCCATGATAAGGTGGTTGATTCACTCGAGCTGGCGATTGGAAGGTGATAAAATGAAGCTGAAATGGAAAAATTGCAGATAATATGAAAGTTACGACAGTGACAAAAGAGAAAGAGAGTTGGTTTGCGCGCGCGAGATAGGTGCCTACGATACCCGTTTCCAAAGTAATCTACCATCTACGTAGTTCCATGTGCAATGACTTTATCATACTCTCATATCATTGGGGGAGAGGCCGCCGCCCGCGGATCCGATCGGGGAAACGAAATCGCGAAAAGTTCCGGGTAAGCCGCCAGCGCCAAAAATACTGCCAAGGCGCTAAGGATATTGAAGCTGTGCTGTGGGCTCGGAAAGCCAACGTCGGCCCAGCAAATCGTCAACTACCTACTACCAGAAACGTCGAAAAGTTCCACGCATCCACCACACCTCTCTCCGCATCAATCAAGCAAATACCGTCAAGATGGTTGTTATGTACAATATCGCCGGTCGCCAGATCGCGTCCCACTGGGTAGGTGGCCCCGTTTGCTCCGATGGAAAATAGGGATGCCGAGGGAGGGCAAATTTCTTCAATTGGCTACGACGCGGTGGATTGGAGGGAATTGGGATGAATGGAGACAATTGAAGAATCAGTGCTGACGAGGCTTGGATGTTTTAGCTCTCGATTGCCACTCTCTCCATCACCTTCGGCGGTGCTGCCCTTGCCATGGGCGGAAAGAAGGTCGAGAAGACCACGACTCCCCCGATCAACGCGAAGAACTCTGATGAGGAGAAGTTCATCAAGTGAGTAGCCCCTACTACGGCGATACTGCGAATATATATGAGGGGCGGGCGGATTGTGGAACTTTGTATACTGATATTTGCCGATTTTAGGGACTTCTTAGCCGATATGGATTCCTCGGAGAAGAAGGCACAGAAGGCTTAGGTGGGAGGGGTATTGGAATAGAGGGATGTTACGGCCCGACGATGCGTCCGACGACTGGAACCAATCGATGTGTACATATAAGCTGTATTCATGAATGCATAGAGGGTGTCTACAATATTTCGTGATCTCGCCGAGCGCTAGAATGGTGTGACTACATTTCCCGCAATACAATACACGCGCTGGACAGATAGGAATGACAAACAGATATGTTTTTACTTGCATTGGGCACCTTTCGAGAGGGATTGGATCTTCTAATGACTATTTTATATACTTACTGTTCACGTGCTTTCCCGCTATGTTGGTGCCGTCTATGACGACAAGCCAACATCTAAGGGTCCTATATCACGCTGACGTACTCGACACCCCAAGGGAGCAGCAGATAACCCAGCCACTTCCCCGGGTTTCAATATATCACATCACTTCCCCAGGTTTTAACATAACCGCCCTCCCCTCCCACCTACCAAAAACACCGCACTTCCCCAGATTTCAATATAAGCGCCTCCCGCCCCATCTCATCGTCCACAGCATTCGCCGTGCATCCCAGTCCGTGCATCTCGTGCCTCGTCACCCGCCTCGTCCATCATGTCCGAAGAGGCGGAGTGGTACTCCGACGACAGATGCCACTTCTGCATTATCAGTTCCACAGCCACGCCCACCCCGCACCCCACCATCGCCGCCAGTTCCGCCTCCTCCGCCCACCTCGTCCTCAGCACCCACAGCGTCGTCGGTTTCCTCGAGGCGGCGCCCATGAGCCGTGGCCATATTGTTCTGCTGCCCCGTGAGCACGCGGGCAAGATCACTGAGCTCTCGTCGGAAGCGAGCGCGGTACTGGGGTATTGGTTGCCGATTGTTAGTAGGGCGGTTATGGCGGGGTTGTTTGGTTCGAAGTGGCAGGCTAATGATGAGAGTTGGAATATCTTGCAAGCGAATGGTGGGTCCCCTCTCGGGGTCGATTTCCCTCACTTCATTCGGGGGGCATGCTGATGATTTGGCGGGTAGGCAAGATGGCGGGCCAGACGATCAAGCATGTGCATTTTCATATCATCCCGCGCCCGCGCCCGGAGATGGCATCTGTGTATGGGGAGACGCGGGATCCGGGTGAAATGTTGGTGTATGAGAAGAGGCGGGATAGACTAGGAGAGGAGCTGAGTTCGAATACTCGGGATGAGATGGGGCTTGAGGCGTGTTATCTGATTAGGGCGGCGTTGAAAAAGGAGATCTTGCGGATGAAGTTGAAGGGAAAGATTTTGGAGGGGGATGATGAGTGGGATTTGTGGTCGATGGATGGTGGGAAGCGGACATTGCAGTTGTAAAGGTGGGGGGGGGAGGGGTGGGGATGAGGGATGAGAGGTAGTTGAGAGGGTTTATATATGTGTAAATGAAAAAAAATGAAGAGGTAGCGAATAAATTTATTCAAACAATAAATATATGGAAACTGATATTACACTTCATAAGAATAATTGCAAAGTTAAGTGATGTGCCTTAAAGTTCTGTTCAGCATGTCAATAAGGATGTTATTTGAACATCAAAAGCCTCTTTAAATTGCCAAACACCTCTCTAATACCCCCAGTATCTATTCCTCCAAGAACGCAGTTACAGTTGTCAATGAGCGCAACTATGAGAGTGAGGCTGGTGTGAGAAGAAATCACGAGAGTCCCAATACGATATTTATTCGCTACAGCAATTGTTATTTCACCTTAGACTTACATATAATATAAACAAACCAAGATGGACAAATAACAGCGATTTTCAATGTTTTCCTTTTGGCTCATGATTATCAAGTCTAGATTCGTCTTACAGAATTGTGCTGGACATTGAAGTAGACACGTGACCCGCAAGACTCCTTGCTGATTATTAATCCCCCGCCTCATTAGCGTCAGGCCACGCGATTCGTAACTTTGTCAGCCTCGCCCAAGACCGACGCTAAGCCCCATTAATCACCAAGGCTACCTTCTACACCCTTCTCGAAGACCTCAAGTCAGCATCTCAACCACAGCGCGTCTCTTTAGCCCTCGGTCCTGCGTCGTCAGCGTCGCCCTTGCCTTAGTCTATTATTCGATCTAAGATTCTGCTCTACCAGCGTATATATTAAACCTCGAACCCGCCACCGCCGCCATGGCCGACTCTAAACCACCACCGAACGACTCCTACTCAACAATGGACACATCCGACCCAACCCTCATCGGCTCCCACTGCCAGGACCCATACTGCAACCAACTCGACTTCCTCCCTTTCCGCTGCGAATCCTGCTTTGGCACATTCTGCCTCGACCATCGCTCCGAAACGGCTCACAAATGCCCCAAGGCCGGAGACTGGGCGCGGCGTCGCGCCGCCGCCACTGCAGCAGCCTCGTCCACAAGCACCGGCCGAACGACTCTCGCCGTCGACACCCCACGACCTTGCGCCAGCCCCGCATGCAAGACCGTCACAAGCGCCGCCGGTCGGAATCCGGGCGTGCACTGCTCCGGGTGTAACCGCACGTACTGCCTGAAGCATCGGCTGAAGGAGGACCACGACTGCAAGAACCTGGTGCCGATTGGGGCGCGGCCTGCGCGATTTGATACCACGGCCACGACAGAGAAAGCGAAGCTGGCTTTCGGGCGGCTGAAGGCGTGGGGCTCGGCGCGGAAGATCGAGGCGGAGAAGGCGACGACGAGGGTGCTGCCTAAGCCGAAGCCGTCGAGTACGGCGGCAAGGCTGGTGGCGGTGAATGCGCTGAAGAAGAGCGCGAAGGGGGACGAGAAGGTCCCGGCCGAGAAGAGGGTGTATATATATGTTGAGGCAGAGGCCGCGACTACGACAGCGAAGTTTCCCAAGGGCGAGTTCTTTTATAGCCGCGATTGGGTTATGGGACGGGTTCTGGATGCGGCAGCGAAGAGCCTGCAGGTGCAAAACGTTAATAACCAGAGTCAAGACGAAACTGAAAAATTACGGGTCTTTCATGTGGAAGGCGGGCGACTTCTCGAATTTGGAGAGAAAGTCGGCGCTGCCTTGGTTAGTGGAAACACGATTGTTTTATTGCGGGGCGTGGGACCTGCGATCCCGAATCTGATCGAGGCATGAAGATAGCTATGGCCATTTGTTGCAATTAGCCTGGAGCACAAAGATTTTGCATATATAAGGCGTTCTGGGAGCGATGTTCAAGCATTATTATATATCACGTCCTTTTTTTTCCCCATTCTTCAGAGTATGGGAATGATGCTAGCGCAAGAATAAAGTATTTCATTTTGCTGAGAACAAAACCAACATGTAACGGGTATCGACTATGTAAAATATTGTAATATATATCCTTAACTGCCACCTCTTCAAAGCCCGCGGAGATAATCGGGTCGATTGCGATTTCTCACAATCCCAGAGTGATGGTCGAGGTCACGCACTGATTCCGCTCCAGTGTTATACATACTCGACCTCTCAAGCGGGCTATACGCCATTGTAGGCGCAAAGTTGCTTGTTGCCATGCTAACTTTCTTCCTCCTCCCCTTGTCCCTCCTCCTCCACAAGTCTCGGAAGCCCTCCCAGAAATTCCCCAGCTCACCGGCCCAAATTAGACACAGAGTGATGACGATAACCATTAGAGGGATGGCGGCAGCCCAAAATACCCATTGGCTAAACTCCATATCACGGATGTCGACTGTGTTCATGCCCATTATTCCCGCGACAGTCGAGAGTGGCAAGAACACAATGGTCACGATGGTGAAAGCGTAGATAGCCGCCTCCTGCCGGTCCTTGTTCGTATCGATCTTCTGTAAATTGCTGGCCTGAAGATGCGATACCCAGTCGTGCATCTCCCGTATATCACGTAGTTTGTGATCTACCAGGGAGATCGCGTCATAGATCAATATCCCGAGGACGCCATTAGGATGAGTGGGTGCAAGCTGGCTGGTGCTCGAGCGGCCATGGTTGTCGACGATTATGGGCACGTCGTAGGGCTCGATATTTGCGGTGTCGAAGCGTGTATGGTGAGTAGCGTTGTTATACCCATGCACTGTTGGTTGGGCATAGATAGCAGGAGCCACTGAACGGTGGTCATCGTTGACCATCTTGTTGAGATGAGTGTTCTGGAAGTTGGCGGCGCTGTTCCTGAAGCTTGCAGACGGAGAAGCAAGCATGAGTAGGCGTCGCTGCTGATTTAGTGTATCATTTATGACGTATGTCTCTTGTTTGAATAGTGCAATACGGTCTTGGTGGTTGCGGTCGACAGGATTTGCGGCAATGTCAGCTTCCTAAGGTGTGCATTAGTATGGGCAAGTTTTGGCTGGCGCTTATCTAACGTACCAGGCTCCGAAGATATTGCCAGTACGGCTCAACTATATCCTGAGAATAAGGAGTTACACCCTCTAGCAGCTGAAAGTTGATGAGAGTTGCGAGCTCAAATGGTGTGAAAACGAGACTATCGAGTAAGCTTTTCTTCGACGTCTCTTGGACCACCTTCCGCATCCCCTTATCGAGCAAGTCATGAACTACAGAACTCTGGTTATCAAAAACCGCCATGTCTTTCGTGGTCGAGGCTACGGATATCAAAAGATATAGCCAAGCTTTTGGGAACTCTTCTGGTAGGTGTATGTTCAGTCTGTCCGCAGGGAGCGCTTGCGCGTAGAATTCCTTGAATGGCTGAATCTGCCTGGCAATTTGACCAAGAAACTCGGCGATATATGGGACATCTTCATTATGACAGCCGAAGTTTCTCTTTCGCCTTTCTTTGGGCCAATACTGACGACTCTGGTAATGCTGAGATGTGTTCTCTGATGCCTTGTGCTTTTTCGACTTGTCAGGCTATAGACTGAGTTAGCCACTGCACCATATATTTCTGGCTGGGTATTATCACCAAAATTAGGCTGTCAATAGCGCCCCAGTACTTCTGTACTGTAGGGCCCTCAAATGTGATAGGTAGGAAGAACTGGAAAATCTGGTCCGCTGCAGCGGCTATTGCTTCCTTTGTCCCAAGAATCTTCACTTTCTCTGGATTCACCTTCTCTGCGCTCATAAGCTTCGTCTTCACTCTTGTCAATTGTTCCACAATAGAATATCGTGAGGACAGAGCACACTCTTGATAGACGATGCGGTCACTGACGCTCGATCTTCCCTTAAGGAAGTCATCGACTTCTTGAAGGTCATCTTTTATGTCTTGCTCCTCTACCCTCCACTGAATTTCAGGAGTTGCTTTTGGAGTTGGAGTGTCCTCACGAAAGCCGCTTGGGCTACTAGAGCTGCGATTTCGTGATGATTGGGATCGCTCCAAGGGCGAAGAAAACAGGGGGGGAGATAGCATGGCTGTTGGATGCGAATTTAACCAAGCAAACACGTAAAAACCACTGAAAATACTGTCAGGTTTAGGGGAAGAATTCTGCACCCCAGGTAAGTTGAGACTGTCTTCTGGCCTGGTGACTGTCGCGGACTTAGGCTTCGGCTTATCGAAATACCCTTCTGTCGACGGGGCACTAGATTTCTCAGGGATATCCTCAGCGGTAGCCGGTTTAGCAGTCTGCTGCTGCCCTTTATCTGGTGGCGGACCTGGCATATTTTGTTTGGATGGCTTATCATACTCATGAATGATGAACCCTGGAATGGTTGACGAAGTGTTGGTGCCTGGCTGTTCTTTTGACTCTACCGCCGGTTTTGACGCCGAGGCAGCCTTGCCATAATCCCGCGTAACTGGTATGAAATTGTCAGGTGCCTCAAATTTGTCCCTTAATGGAGCCCTGATAAATTTAGTATTTATATCACGCCGAGATTGCCGAGTTGCCATACCTATGATCGACCGTAAGCCTGACATTTGTCCTCTTCGCTTGAGCTATAATCCTCGGCCAGTCAGCGGCCCTGATAATTTTGCCATTATGCTTGAACTCCATTCTCCGAGGCCAGAACTCTCCAAAGAGCAGGACGAAGTCCTAGGGTACGTTAGCTCATATTGCACAATGGCACATCTAGAAAAACTCACAAACCAGGACTGGCACTCATCGACCTTGAAGCACCAGAGGAGACATCTCCCACATGAAACTAAAATTAAAGGAGGCCAAGTTCCATGATTCTTTGATGAAGGTTCAGGGACAATTTTAATCGCATCCCCTTGGAGCGAAGACATGCGGATCCCGGCGCAGGTTATCAGAAGAGCTATATCTATTAGCTGGCTTTCGTCTATGGCGCTTCGCGCGGACTTACAGTCATCAATAACTAAATACCATGTCTGAGCAATATGGAAACAATAATCGTCCGGCGTATCTAATAAATGGCAAACTGCCTGTTGCATGTCCCGTCCCCTTTGAACTAGTGAGAAACGCGCCTGCATCAGAGAGCGCACTGGGTGGTCTGCGGGCCTTGCCGTGGCGGGACCAGCCTTATATTTTTGTAGCGTAAAATGCGGGAGACTCATCCATGTCACCACCCTAGGCTTCGACGTCTTTGATCCCGTCTGGTTGACGATATTTTCCGCGGTCAGTGACGGTATTAAGAATTTGGCTTTCATACCGCTCGATGTCTGAAAAGGCTTGTCAAAGCGCTTCCCTACTCGCGCTAGAAGGCGTGATATGGCCTGACGCTCGACATCTGAGAGTCCCGACACAGCTGCTACCCCGTTTTGATAATCATCAAAGTTCATAGCCGCATCTTCAAAATGAATCCATTTGAACAATGGCGGCCGATTCTTTTTTTGGCCATGGCTTTGAGGTGGGGTAGGCAGCACCGTAATCCGCGCACTCTGGACACCACCAACTGACCCTTCTCCTGTATACCTACTGTCGAAAACATTCTGTACTTTTGGCGCGAGGAGGGACTGAGATATGATTTTTTCAGGCTCTACGGCTCCAATATCTCCTTCAGAGGCTTCGGAGGTGACATCGGATACTATTTCAACTCCCGACGCAGCGCGCCTGTGACGCGTTAACGTGAAAGAGTAGGCATCATCACTGATGTCTGGATCCGATGCGGAATGCGAAGCTGAACTTTCCAAACTGTCTCGCCTCCCTCCTACATAACGGTTCAGGCGCCGTCGATTCCGCACTCTCGGAAAATGGCTATCCTTGTCCTCGAAGCGCGATTGACTGTAAGCCGATGATCTGCGCCCCCGATATGAATGGGCCGGGCCCCCAAATTCATCATTTGAATCGGGACCTGCTGTGATAATAATATCACTGTTATCACTCGCGACGGGTTCCTCAGTGAATTTCGGGCTCAAAGACCTCTCCCGATCTTCGATGATCCTCTCTTGATACCTGTCCCGCCCGATTCTACTCCTCCCACCAGCGAAGGCATAGTCTTCGTCCACGAAGCCCGGGACGTCCCTTGATCCCCTCAGCGAGCGTTCCGCTCGTCGCCGGTCGGTTTCTCTTTCAGAATCGAGATCAAAACGCACTGGGCGCGTATCCGTTCGGGGTGCACGTGACGGCCACTGGTAGTCGGAAAGCCTCTCTTTCGACATCTGGTGACGCTGAACACAGCCAAATCACAATATCAGATCATAAAACTAGTATGTAGCATATAACATTTCAAATATCCAAGTGGAATTACGAACTGGACGATGCCTTTTGACCCTCTATAACCAGGCCCAGCCTTTCGCGGCTGAGCCACTGCCGAGTCCATGTTATCTCCACCACACAGGGATTATTGCAGTAGCGCGCGTGATTTTTGACTGCGCGACATGCGCCTCAACACACGACCACCAGGGGTCACATCACACTAATCTCGTGAAATATATGGTCATTTCCTCAGCCTTGTAGATGGCCCAACCTGTATAACATAGCAAAGGAGGCGGATATGTGCCTTGAGAGGGTATCTTATTAATCCAAGAAACAGATGCTATGTATATCCTGCCTCACTCTTGGCCCTGCGCCCAACCTACGCCCAACTAATGCCTACTAACCTTCGACATCAACTACTCGTGTACTCAAAGTCGTCTTCGTCGTCAGCCTCAAAGTACTGACTTTTAGTTCCCGTACTTCTTCTCGTAGCCTTCCTCCTTGGCATGGCTCTCGTAGCCGGACTCTCAGCTGGTAGTTTTGAAGACTTCCCTTTCTTTCTCGATGCAGGAGTCTTCGCCCCCGGGATGTGCACATCGCGTGCCTCTGCATCATTTTCTGGTTCTGGGGCAGTTGTGTTATCGTTATCACTGGGCGATACGCGCTTCCCCAACCCTCCTCTGCGGAGAGAATGTCGGCCAGAGCTGCGTTGGTTTGGCATGGGTTGATCGTCGCTGTCGGAGTCAGGGTCTTTCGTGTTGTCTGCACACGCATGATTCGACATCGTCGGTGTCACCTTTGCAACTGGCTTAGATGATGGAGAGGACTCCTCTCCATCACTAACGTCAGTTGCACGTTCCCCGTTCCTATTGTTTTGGATAGAGAGTGGAGTTGGGTACGTGTTTGGAATATTTCTGGCAGGTTTCTTGTTTGGCTCTTCCTGCCCAACAACGAAGCCACCGCCGTCATCTTCGCTATCCTCATGCCTTGTCGGAAAAAAGCTCTGGGGTACCTCCTCTTCCTCATGGCCTTCAGGAAAGAACCCGCCAGCCATGTCTTCATCAGCTCGCTCCATTTGCTGCCTCCAGACATCTCCCTCCGCATTTTCTCTGACATTATCCATCGTATTCTTATTCGTCCAAGAGTTCAGCACATCTGGATTTTCACCACCGAGCTCCCCATACTCCTCTCTAACCCTTTTCATAATCCTCATGCCCATTAAAAACTTCCTCCACATCCCCAATGCGGCTTTCGTCCTCTTGTCATCTTCCTTCCGCAACCTCTCTGCCTCATACTCACGCCAATGTTCGATAACCATTTCTTCGTTCTCTTCCGCCACAACGACGCCTGAAATAATTGGTATCGCCATCCTCGCGCCAAACTCGAAGCCAGTCACCGCTTCTGCAAAATCAATCCCTAGCTTCCTACAGATTCTTGTAGTGCCACGGAGCGGGATGTGGACTGCGCCTTGCGGCACCATGCTGGGGACATAACAGTCCATATTTCCAAAACTGTTCTTTGGGATAATACCGTCCTCGATCGGTGGAGGGATTATCCAATCCGTCTGATCTCGGCTATATAGCCCCTGGAGCATCTTCTGCCCCCCACTCGCCAACTCTGCTTCTGCAAGTTCCCTTTTTCGATTAGTGGTCGCTGCGCGAAATGGTACTCGCTTCAACGGTTGCTCCCCGACTTTGGGCTCACGACCCTCTTTATGCCATGTCTCCACACTCTTGCAGCTAACAACATCTTTTCGCAGGTATACTTTCTCCTCGGTAGCTGGGGTGTCGGCTTTACCCTTGACTATAAATACTTTAACGTGTTTGGCGGTCGGTAGTAGGGCTTCCTCTCGACGTAAGTGCCGTTGTAGCACAAACTCCGAGGACTGTTTATACGACTGTAAAGTTTCTTCGCCCTCCTTAGCTTCCTTCTTCTCTGGCTTGACAGCTTTCAAGTCGGTAGCCTCTTCCTGATCATCGATGGCAGAGCGTTGTTGTTCACGCCGTTCATACCCGCTCATAACGGTCTTGAACCAATCATATTCTTCATGCCGTTTTATCTTTCCATGACTGTTGTAGACCGGCATTTTCTCGAGGGGCATCCTCACACCCTTTGTTTTACCCGGCCACGTATGTCGCTTCAGATATCGGACGGTAACGTCCTTGGCTGTACCGTCTGAAGAAAATCCAATAATGTAGGCCATGACTTGCTTTGCTTTCTCGGCCTTAGCGCCACGAGGCTCAAACCCGAGGAGAAGCTCTGGGTTTGTTGCTACTGGGTCGCTTGGTGCAAACGGGTTAACTGGTACCCAAATATTTGTCACCGGAGATAGTACTTCGATCCAATAGTTAGGCGCAAGATCTTTCTCGTACACCTTTGATGTTTGCTTGCGTTGTCGCCGACTTGGAGAGGCATCGACTGCCATTCCATCAGCTTCGGCATCGTTGTCATCCTTCTGCTCTGTTTCGGATAAATCAATTGGAAGATCTTTCGTTCCTGTCCCCCGTTTGCTATTGCTCGATATATGAGATGTGGCCTTGGTTTCTTTTGATCGAGGCGCCCTCTGTTTAGGTTTAATTGCAGCCTTCCCTTTCAATGAATGTACAGAGCTCTCATCGTCAGATTCTTCGGAGGTTTGAGGGTCTGGCTCTTTCGGAATGATTTTCTTTTCTTTTCTCTCGATGGCTTCCTCATTTTTACTCCATCCAAACCCCACTGGTTGCAGACTAACCACCATCCGAGCCTCAAGACCCAAACCTCGCAAAAGTGCCGTGAATAGCTGAGCTCCTACATCTCTGCTGCCCTCATGATCTTTAGCTAGCTCCTTCAAGGAGTCCTTACTTTCAATTCTCTCGCCGTGCCTCTCAAAGTCGTATTCGGCTCTGTTGCTCTTGATCTCCTCGTCTATGCGCTGTAATGACATATACCCTATTTTCTTTAATCCCGGGGCCGTAATCGTAAATCTCTTTTTCCAATACGACGATAGCCGATTTAGAAGAGCAAATAGCGGATCCCCGTGGCTCATATTAACGGATCCGATCTCCACTCGCTGGGCAGAGCTACTCCAATCGGCCTGACTTCGCCCCTTGCCTTTTTTCACCTTCTCCTTCTTCTCACTATCCTCTTTCGACTTCCCCTTTCGTTTTGGCTTTTCATTCTCCTCCGCCTCGTCCCCTCCCAATCCACTGTCCCTTCTCCACCTGTTCAGATCCTTTTCGAATGAAGTCCTCTTCATCAGCTCCCCCGTTAAGATATCCTGCAACTCCTTGTCACAACACCATCGGTTTCGAACCGAGTTATGCCACATTAGAAATTGCACATGCATCTGATGAGTCGCGACTCTAATCCCACGTTCAATCTTACTCGGGCCTTGCTTCTTGTTGTGTGGATTCACAAGACTAATCCTCGTTTCTCTCGTAAGGGTAAGATCGAGGTCTTCTTGCTCCACGGGCGCAGCTGATATTGATTGTCGGTTGGCATCGGAAGGGCCAGCCTGCGGGATATCCTCAAACTCGACATCATCGTCATCATCTTCATCCTCCTTCCCAGCTACGACGTCCTCAAATTCGACATCTTCGCTATCACTCTCTTCCTCGTCGTCGCCTCCCCCACCCAAACTCCTCAACAACTCGCTTGGCCTTCTCGGAGATGAGCGTTGTGTCCCCGTATCTAATTCATCGAACAGCGTCCTCTTTCTTGGTGGCGCAATAGCGGCATGAGACTTCCCGCTTTCCTCTCTCGTTTGCGTTTTGTCCCTATTTTCTGTCCGGCTACGTTTGGATTTCGGCGCTTGTGGCTTGGGCTTGAGTTCTTGCCCAATATTTGGGGAGTCGGACCTAAGGCGTTTGCGCGGGAGGAATGGAGGCATAACTAGACGCTCAACTCGGTCGATCCGGCGACTTGGGGTGGGCGTTTGTCATGGGCGTTAATCTGCTCCTAAGCATAGGCAGTGGTTATTCAAAAGAAACGTTAGTGCCGGAATTTGTGAGCAAATAGGCCTCCAAGGCAGCCTCTCATATGGTCATTGTAATGCGAATGTTTCACGCCTTGTTCCGATGAATTGCTCGCCTCCATGCACGCGATATCGCGCCCGCATCGCGCTATCACGTGCTCACAAACTACTTAATTCTGCTTATAAATGGCTCAACTATCGCCCTATGATTCACGTTTAATTTATCAGTTGACGGCGATAACTTCTGTCACAATAACTTGGTTGAGAATGAATTGTGTAATATAGAATTTGACAGTGGAATAGAAAGTCTCTTAATTTCTCTTCTAGTCTAGTAAATAACCAATGTTTGGCTTACAAGTTACATTTGAAACGTAAATAGTCTTTGAATTTCCAACTCGACATGCAGCATAATATCGGGTATAGTATATTAACATCAATATATGCGCCGTATCCCCTCTATGGCTACGCCTCTCTTGCCTGGAACCTCGCGGCTGACCTATGCTTCCCTCGTAGATGCGCCTCTCCAATGCTTCTATATGTTAGGCAATCGACAAGCTAAGCCTTGTTCACTTCCCCTGTAGCCGATGCATCAGGAACAGAATCTTGCTTCTCATTGGCCGAATCGAGCTTCATGGCCTGGGGCTCAACGTCGCTAACGGGTCCCTCGGCGTTGCCATTGACTTCCGTGTAGTTTTTATCGTCTTGGAGCGAGAGCGTTGCAATGCCTTCCGGGGCTACGACGTAAGAGCCAGGCTTCGGTTGGCCTGCAGAACCTGATTTGATGGCTTCAGCCGTTGCCGCTGAAATTGTATGTGGCTGCGACACTTCCTCAGTCGTCTTGTTCTCCTCCGTCTCGTGCTCTACCGCGGTTTTGCGCACTGTCGCGACAATATCTCGTCGCTGCTTACCATCAACTGCGCCGACCGCCTCCAACTCGATGTGGTCGCCCTTGTCGCGCCAGTACATGGGACCGGTAGGGAGGGTTTCATAGCCACCCTTCCAAGTGATGACATCGTTCAGTGCCGGATCATAAACTGGTGCGTCGCACCAGTTAAACTCAAGTTCGCCGCCATATTTCTTAGGAATATTGGCTGGTTCGATAAATGATTCCAGCGTGGCCTTCATATCGCTCTGGGAGAGGATAAATATCTTCGATGTTGTAATTGGGTCGAACCAGCGCTTAATCCAGCCCCATACTGTTGGGAAGAAGTATGGTGCGCCAATAATGAAGATGCGATCGAGGGTTTCAGGGTAATTTGCTGTTGCCAACTGGCTGGCGCTTTGCATGTGCGCTCTGAGGTTCCAGAATTGCTTCAGTCCCACACCGGAGATGTCAACGATGTTGTTCGATTGTGTGATCGGCGTGGTGGGGTGTGGGCGGTCCGTCATTACTGTCGATAATGGTAGGACATAGCGCGTCAAGTTTTCATACAGGGTGAATAGCCTGAGCAGTTTCGGTGACGTGTTGCCGTCTGTTTTCGCCTTACTGTGCGTCTGCGATGCACTCTTGTCATACGCCGCCATGGCCTTCGCATCTAGATGCTTTACCTCGAAGATATACACAGGGATTCCGCGTCTATCCCGTCGGCCGGTCCACTGTGGATACTGTTATGAAACTACCGTTAGTATGTTATATAACGTATTGTAGGATGTGAGAAGGCCGGGGAAGGTTTTGTCTTACAAGTCGCCTGGTCTCTTCGAAATGTTGTAAATCAATAGTTTCGTAGAGTGTTTCCAGTTGATTCGCAGCGCGCCACTCCTCGGTGTCCTTAAACTGCTGAAAAGCATCCTGGACATTGAAACGTCGCGCTCTCAAGAAGCGCCTGTGAAGAGATTAGCTTACAAAACCCCGAAGCCATAGAAGGATTTGACAAACAGAAGGGTCGTATCATCGTGGGAGCCAAAATCATATTTTTTAGTTCCAGTGTACAGATTCTCTTCGGTGCAGAGCTTTCTGAATTCGTCAAGAGCATTGGCTTCCAGGTCAGTGAGATGCCCCAGGTGCCCCTGAGGAAAACTGTACACCTCAGCCGCCGAAATGACTCTGTGAACCGGACCTTCCGACATTGCGTGTGACAGGATGGTTTGCGGAAAAATAACGGGGCGCTGGAAAAAGTTTCAAATTATAAACGTTGTGTGTTATTACTACGACACCGAGGAATGTCCCAACGACGGTGTAAGGATTGTGAACTCCAGTAATCACACCAGCTCGCATCATCAAAATGTCTCGGCCGTCTCGGCCGCTACCCACCTCCGTCACCCGACCACAAGATTGCTGCAAGGCTGGGGTACAAGGCTATCCTCAACACCACCCACATCCCACATTCAGTTTTGTGATGAAGCTCCCAGCATCTTATAATTATTTTGTGCCAACTATTACTAGTTGCTGATTGGTCACGAGAAATTATAATTGGAGGGGAACTAGATTTCTGCATTGTTTGACCTAACACTCCGTGCATCATCCAGTAAGAGAAGAATTCGTTGGTGGATCTCAAAAATGACTTCATGGAAGGACTTGCAGTGCAGTGAAATGTCAAACGAGTATAACAAACGGATATCAGCTCCCCATAATTTAATTAATCCCCCAGCAACGATTTTATGTGCTGGCAGAGTATCCCTTGAACTGGATCGTCCAAGCTACCATAGTTTTCGCCCATCAGTGAGTGCCTCGTAGCTACTGAGAGTTCGTCGAAGTCGTTGAGGCTGCGTGGCTAGCCTTCGCTCGAATCCAGCGATTCACAACGGAGACTGCGTACCGCTACCTGAATTTTCGCTCGATAAGTAGATCGTGATTGGCATAAATATTGCATTTCATCTCGTGATTCTCCTTGCCACTCCCCGCTTCGTATTCGATTTTCGAGCGATGCCGCTGACGACTGGCCGTTACTCCCAGACGAATTCCGTTTACCCTTCTTCAGTGCAGCTCTGGCTTTTTTCAAGTCATCTTTGTAGACAAGATCGTCAACAGGCAAGACAATATTATCGGGGACATTCCTGAATGAATCATTTTCTTCGTCGAAGAGCCTCAAGAGAGCATCGTCGCCAAAATTTCCCCTCGGAACCCAGGTCTGGTCCTCTACAGCCCATCCAGCCCAACTGCATAAATACTCGTCCACGACTATCTTATTTTGTGCAATATCACCATGTTGCTACTTAATGATTAGTATTTTGGCTGTAATGTTTGAGGTTCTGAATAAATACCGTCAAAAGCCTCTTTACCCACTTGTCGTCATCATACTGGGTGGCCTCAACTTGTCTGGCTTTTGTCTTGGTGTATAATCTTAGGCGTTTCTGCCGGATCTTAGCAACCTTATATGAGGTTGCTAAGATCCGGCAGAAACGCCTAAGATTATACACCAAGACAAAAGCCAGACAAGTTGAGGCCACCCAGCTGACACCGTTGTGATCAATGATTATGAACACGGCGAATTTACCTTTGCGGATTTCGACAGCGTACATTTCGTCGTTTACGGCGTCTGAGGAACTTTTCTTAACGAAGGAATTGTGAGAGCCTGGGGCTAAGGGTTGAACACGAAGCCTATCAACAAGCTCAAGGTAGCTGCTGTGGGTGGCTACTTCCAAACTCGAGGGGATTGGGGTACCAGTCATTATAGAACTTGGGTTAATAGCTGGAAGAAGCCTTGAAATCTCCACCCACGGGTCTGCCATCGATCCTTCTGGGAATTTCAGCCTTATCTTTGTTGTTAGCATTTTATCCCACTTAGCTTGTCGGGATGCTGCAGAGTCAGAATCCTCCGACTCAAGGACAAAGAAGTCAGAGCTAAGAGGGAATGATGTCTCTGAGATTGCGAGGACTAGCCAAGGACCGTCAAAAAGATCGTACTTCGACTGTTTTCCTGATTCCTCCATCTCATTTTTCGTTCGGAGGCGAATTACCTGGTCATCAACAGCGACTGGAAGGAGGAAATCCTGGCCTGATTTGCACTGATAATATAACTGTGTTTCATTTTCTGTCGCCGCATGTGACTCTTTGAGTTTCTTTAGGGGGCGATCGGACTCTAGGATCCTATAGGCGTTTTGCGAGAGCTTTGTGACCAGATTGACAGGCGTTAAACTCAATGGCTGTGGTAATTTTGGTGGCGATGGCGACCGGCTCCTTTTTTGTCTTATGTGAGAAGGCGATGAAACCAAATCATCCTCAACTTGGCTAGGCCCTTGAATACTGCGTATGAATGCCTCGAATCCACCTTCTGGCTTCCCTGGTTCCTGAGTGCTCCGATCACGCACGATAGAAACAGATGATTGAGCAAAGAGATCGAGGCTGGTTTTCGGGCTCTCATTTGGTTGACTGCCTATATACGAGGTGAGTCGAAGGTAAGTTAGATTGGAAAGGGTGAATTCTTACTAGAAATCATTTTGGCTTTGTTTATTTGATCGATAAACCGCTGAGATGGAGTCCTATCAGGTTGCTCCAAATTTGAAAATTCATGCTCGCTATCATCGGAGCCAAACAGACTTGAAAGGCCATAGGGGCTAAGGGCTCGCTCGGGAGTTTCTGGTGCCTGTGCGAATCGGCCTCTGTTTTGGGATCTAATACAGCGTTTTGTTGGCGAGTCTCTATCGCCGTAACCTCTCGAAGTACGCCTCTGGGATCCGATTCCTTCTTTTAGAGGGGACTGGCTTGCTCTAGACATGAGGCTGCTTGTAACAGAAGGCGACTTTGACGGCGTCGACAAACGGGGTATCCGAAGTGGCTGATCAATAACTTTGGCTGCTATGATATTTTTGACTTCTACCGATAAGTGCGCTTTTGGCCGCTCAGCTTTATTTTTGGGAGTCTTGGTTATTTTTGAGGTGATTCCGAGATTCGGTCCTACTGACTGCCGCCGGGATGCTGAAGGAACTGACGACCGACGGGGTGCTTTTGGCAGCTTTTCTGCAGCTCTCTGTGAAGTGGCATCTGGTCTGTTGAGGTAAGGGGTTTCCATCTTCTGGTATGGCTTCTTTGTTATGGATTTTATTGAAGCATCGAAGAAGCTCATGTCTTCTTGATCACATCTGATCCCCCACTTTCTCTCCACCTGCCGGAAGAGTTGCTGAAGTTGTACCCATTCTTCAGTTGGAAGGGTATTCATAGCTATGACAACTGTCTGCAGCTGCTCCTCTTGTGCCGCAGCTTTGAATATAAGCTGAATATGTTGGCCGGTGGGATTATACGAAACCCTCTGGATAGTGTAAAATTCGATAAAAAGACACTCTTTGTCGCCATTGACAACCTTTAAAGCTTCCCTATCAATGCCATCCCATTCGAGAAATATCGGCTTTGACATGTAGCCAGGGCCGGTGCATTTTATCGTTTCATCTTTCATTACCAGAAACTGGACTTCGAACCGGGTATCTCTTTTTGCCCAATTAGTTGGCGAGAACTTCTTTGGAGACACGGCCATCGCTAGCTGGGTGGCCCCAATCGGCTCTGTCTTGTCTGTGAAGCGGTCTGTATGTAGTGGTTGGGAAGAGGGGTTGTTGTTGATGCTGGTTTCCTGAACTGGATTTTTAACATCGTGAAAGATCGTTGGCGGTATATCCAGTCCTGACGTTGAACTGAGAATGGTATGGGTACCAATGGAATTCACAGGCAATGTAATAAAGCCACTGCCGGATATGTGTGATGATTTAACGGGGCTGATATTTCGAGACTCCTGACTATTGAGAGGAAATTTCGTAGTCTTGTTTACAAACGAGGTTAATTGCCTTGAAGATTCAGATCTCAACCGAGACTGTTCCGCAAGGGCTTTTGCGGCTGCCCTTTTTCTCCTCTCCTTGGCCTCCTCTCTTGCATTTTGGGGTGGTTTTGTGTAGTTTGTTGTTTCTGGAGGCTCTGACGACAACGGTGAGCTGCCAGCTTCGCGTGGAGTCTTACTCGCAGCCATATTATGAGTATCAAGGAACCATAGTCTGTATTGGAACTACTGCCTGTGAAATATCAATTAGGAGTGGCCAAAGAGAAGTGATCGATGGAGCTTGATGGGCTTACTTTGGGTTGCTGTGAGCAGGTTTAGTATCACCTTGGCTGGTTTTCCGAAGAAAGCACATATATGCCTACAATTTAACTTGATGCAACGTGTAGCAGATGTGTCAAAGCGTTGTACTCACTACTACTTTGCTCCTGTAGTGGAAGTTGGTAGGTGTAGACTTTAGCACCTCAACCACATTGCAGCTGAAAGTGAGTGAAAGTGGGCTGTGCTTCGAATTTGTGCTCGGAATGTGGTCTTTAATACCTGTATCGGGGAAGTGTAACGTTATTAACAGCTGCAGGGAACTGTATGAGATGTTCAAGACGCAGCTGTCACAGGTAATGACGAGTAACGTTGTTTGTGATGTGGAGGACTCAGGTGAAGCGGTCGATTATGAGTGAACTTGTGTGCACAAACAAGGAAAGCAACCCAGGAACCACTGGAATGTGAACACCACTTGTACCTTTTTGCCCTCAGAAATTTGCCAAATAAGAGGATGTACTGGTGAATTATTGAAGTGAAATAAACTGTGACAGAGGTAAATTGTGATGAGTAGTACGGAGACAATTATGCCCTGTACTCGTGTTGTTCATGGAATGAACTTTATATGAAGAAACCAGAAACGCGAGAGGTAGGCCTGTAATAAATGGAAAAGCGTGTTCTTCTTTTAGAAATTATGGTTTCCTGTAGCCTATATCCGTCCTTATCTTACATTCTATGTCCTTTGCTCCTTTTCCGGAGATGCCGCTATATAACCCAACACATACAATAATATACACTCACTGTCATACATATAATCTAAAAGCTAACACTGACCTTTGGTATTTGGTCCGGCATGTCGCCGCCGCTTAGCTGTCGCCACCACCTCTTCCAGCATTGGGTGTATTTAAGGGCGCTTCTAAGTATTCGTCATCGTCTTCTGCTTCTTCGGCAACTGCCTCGTCAGAAATCGTTTCTTCATCTAGCACATCTATCAATGGCTCCTGGCGGTCCTCATCTTCATAGCTCATGGGCGTGGGGAGTCCAGGTTGCACAGCCATTGCCGTTAAGGCGTCTGCCTCAGCTTGTTTTTGAAGCGCCTTTAATTTGAGAGCTTGTATCATACGTCTCCGATGCTCTTCGAACGGCACCTTGGCTAAAGACTCATTGATCTTCTCTTCGACCAAAGACTTGATATGGAACGCCAGCGCCTGGCTTCTGAAAACACCAGCGAATCGGTAGCTGAGCCACAGGTAGAGTGTGATGCCTTGATGCAGCGCCTCTAACCTAGAAAGGTACTCCTTCCCTTCTGTCCGAGTTTCGTCAAGGAGTTCAATATCCAGAGCAGGGATTTCAAGGAGGTCCGTAGAACTCCGGTTTGCGATAATAGCTGCCAGGGCCTCTATAATCGGTCTCTGTTCTCTCCGTTTAACATTTGCCGGGGCTGCTATAAAAACCAGCTGATCTTGGAGTGTCAAGTTGAACGGTTCGATCATATCAGCGAGCAGTAGTTGCTCATTGTAATCACAAAGAGTAAACATAGGGTTAAGGGTCGCCAATTCGTTCAGCCGTAACATTATGTAGCTTAAGGGCGTCCCTTTCGGGAAGTAAGCTGCGAATTTCTGAAGTATCGTTGATGGAGGGAAAATCCCCGCCGTTTTGAGAGGCTCCACGTCCGTGCTCATAGCTTGCTTCAGGAGAACATGATCGACGGTATCAAGTGTTGTAGCTAGACCAACATTCCTTTCTACTGGGCGAGAAATTTCGCCCGTAGGACCGTCTGCCCTTTTAATAGCCTCTGCCGCAGTCTTGTATCTGCCAGCACGTCCAGCAATCTGTTTGATTTCAGAAATGGGGATATTGGAGTGGGATTTCCCGTCGAATTTGGACAATGATTCGAAAATGACACGCCTGATGGCCAGGTTCAACCCCATGCCGACAGCATCGCTGGCAACGAGATAGTCGTACTCGTTATCGGGGTCATTGAACAAAGCAGCCTGTTGTGCCCTAGTTTCTGGAGGAAGAGAACCATACACGACGGCACATCGTTTTCCAGTGGCTCTCTCAACTTCCTTTTTCATTGCGTGAATGGCAACTCTTGAAAATAGAATGATGCAATCTCCCTTCTTAAGCCGGTCTAGCTTCCCGTTGAGACTCTTCCCCATGCACTCCAAGGGAGTAAGACGCTCGTACCGGTGTATCGTCAATTCATCTCCCAGCAACTTGCATAAGTTTTGTATCAATGGAATGGTCCTTAATTCACCGCAAATGTGGATTTCTCTAGCTTTGACACCAAGAAAGGCTTGCGTCCAAGCCCAACCACGAAACCCGTCGCTAATCATTTGAATCTCGTCTATCACTGCTACCTCAACTTCGGTGTTTAGTGGAACCATTTCAACTGTGCAGCTACTCATGGTGGGTGTCGGGCCTTCTGGAAACCTCCGTTCTTCGCCGGTTATTAAGGAACATGGTTTCCCTTTTGCGTTGAGGCGAGAATAAACTTCGTGGGCAAGAAGGCGGAGAGGGCCAGCGTAAAGGCCAGACTGGGCTTGCTCCAAACGTTGAAGGGCGTGGAAGGTCTTCCCAGAATTGGTTGGCCCAACGTGTAGATGCACTTTGCGTTGCAACGCTCGAGTAGCGGGGAACCATTCAATAGGATATCGTAAATCCACGAATTGTTGTTGTTGTCTTAATGTCTGTGGAGAAACTTGGGCGTCACACACAAACTTCGTAAACAGATATTTGATTCGCCTGGGCAAGTCATGTGCATCAATAATGAGTACCTGCCGTAGCTCGTTAAACAACGATGCATCGTCGAAATTTTTGACTCCATTTAGACTTGCAGCGTCATAACTTTTTGTGAGAGAGGCAGCAAAATCATCCGCCATCTTGTTAAATTCTTCAACGGTTGCGAGTCCAGTAAACCCGTCTGAACCAGAACCCGCCGGGCCTTGCGGGTCATACGCCAGTACAAGCTCAGATCGTAAGTCTTTAAACTCTCCTATGACGCGATTATAGATAATTTCAAGTGGAACATTTGCAAAGCCTCGACGGGATGTGCCATTGCCGAAGATGCTGTGTGATGACGATGCGTGGGGAGAACGGACTCTAAATAGTTGCTGAAGTCAGTAAAGGGTTTCCAATTGAGAAGTAGGTGTACCAACGGGAGCTGGCGCTCGTCTGATGAACGTTGATCTGATGAACGTTGGCCAAAATTGGACCCTAAGAATAAGGAATGAGCTCCTTTGCCCGCACTCCTTATCCTAAAATTCCACGTTCATTAGTAAGAACACTACCTATATTTGGATACCAAGGGAAACAAACACAGGGTCTTTTTTCCGCTCTTCGTATAGTTTCCTCGGGGAAAAGCCGTCTCGACGTGTCTTCTGATACGTTTTCGGCCTAAAAGAAAAGTGAAATTAGAAAGCGCCAAGTACAAACGTGGACTAAGGGCAGACAAACTCTCTCTTTCTTGCTTTATTTGCAGGTGCAAACCGCGGTGGATTCGAACCATCGTAAATTGCGCCACGGCCTTCCTTTCTCTTGATTCCAAAACTTCGCCCGCTATAAATGTTAGAAAAGCACCCATTATTAGAAGTTCAAATGACTAACGTGTCTTTCTGCTCATTGCCAGTGCTGGACGGTGGGTTTCGTGTAGGGCTCAATAGGTCGTCCAATATGCCTGATTGAACGGACCCAGTCGAAAATTGTCTCTTGACATTGGTTGTGGTTGGCCTGATCAATCGTAACTCAGTGGAGCGAAAGGTACAGAATAAGCAGACCCCGCCTCTCTGAGTGGCCAGTACCATCTGGCAGTTCTTCTCTCCGTTCAGTACAATAGATCTTATTCCGACAACAAAAGGTGTACCATGTGGTAAAAAAGTTAAGGGACCAAGGAGGTAAACGTTCGGGCCGCAATAACTAATTTCCGTGCATAGACGTCATGAGCAACCTCACATCAACCAACTTCCTAGTTACACTACTCTACCAGGCAGAAACAGATCAGGTCAACCACAACACTGTTTAAAACAACACCACATCTACAATCTAGAATTGCATGGTTAAACAGCGGAAGCCAGAGTTGGAACCATGGCGTCTTCGTCTGCTACCCCGACGCCTCTCTTGTAGTGAGTAGAGACCTCTTGAACCCGAAGTTGACGTTTCTAACCGTCTCAGCGCCTGTATTGCGCATAACACCACCATCCTTTCGGAGCATACTACACCTGGCGCATCCTCAACTTCCTCTCTAGCTTCTCTTATTCTCCCGAAAATATCACACGCGACTCCACAGAAATTGACTTACACCCATAACGACAACTTCGTCCACTATATAGCCTCGGCTCCATCAGAGTACCCAGATAGCCCCACGGCAGGTGGCCTTACCTACCTCGTTGTCGCACACTCATCTGCTGGTCGCCGTATCCCGTTTGGCTTCCTCGTCGAGATCAAGAACCGCTTTCTCTCCCAGTTCGAACCCTCGGCAACCGACTTCGCCTCACTCCCAAATTACGGGGCTGCGAGCTTCAACAGCGAGTTGAAAAAGTTGATGGTTGAATATGGAACGACGCAGAGTGGGAAGCAGGATGCTATAAGCAACGTGCATAACGAAATCGAGAATGTGAGGGGCATCATGACGGAGAACATTGAGAGGGTTCTGGAGAGAGGCGAGCGAATTGATCTTTTGGTCGATAAAACCGACAGGCTTGGAGGAAGCGCACACGACTTCAGGGTTAGGAGTAAGGGACTAAGGAGGAGGATGTGGTGGAAGAATGTCAAGTTAATGGCGTTGCTTGTGCTGGTGGCGGTGTTCTTGATATATTTGTTTGTTGGCTTCGGATGCGGCTTACCTGGATGGTCGAAATGCATCGGCTGAATGCGAAATATTCTACAAGGAAGAAACTAGCTTGGGCGTTCAGGTTTGGAGATGGAGCAGCTGACTCTTTAAGGTTCTGGTTTGTAGTTTTAGCTGTAGTTAACAAGTGTAGTGTCTTTATTCTGAAATTCCAGCTCAAAATAAAGACGCTGCGCTTGTTAAAATACTGAGTTTCCGTTGGAGTGTTGTTGACTCACTTCCTCTCCTTTGAGCAATCCCTCATAATCCAAACATCACAAGTAGTAATTGGTTCCAGACCCAATGTAGCGTCTTAACCAGATAAGACTTAGTATAAGCGGCGATACCCGGCAGAATAGTAAATCGCCATATCAGGCTAGTAGCTTGCTTTCTGCCCGCCAAACCCGCTCTTCAATATGATTTTCTCGAATTGGCGCCCGAAATAAATGCGACAACCTTGTGGGAGTCTCAAACAATTATGTCAAAACGCGCACCAGTTGACATCGGGGATGGGCATGACGCCTATCTGAAGCGCCAGAAATTGTCTCATGGATTGAAGACAGCGAATACCCAGGAAGAAATTCAATCTGGGAGACAATTGCAGCAATTGCTCGGTTTCGATCAGGATCTAGCAAGAGGAAAGCATGGTACGTATTTCTCGGTGTATTTTAATTCGTTTGGCAGTTCTTAGAAGCTCTGGAGGCTATGTCTCTCATCACTATAATATTTCATGGCTCTGTCAATACTTATAATACTATGCTAACAACCAACAGGAATTCAATCCTTCAAAGCGTTCCTCGATGGACTCCAAGGTGAGGAGCAGTCCCGCCGCCTTTCTATTCTTCAAGAATATCTTCAAGGCCAAATTACGACAGATGAAGAGGACAAGGCTGCAGTATATCTATCGGATATCATGCAAACATGGAGCTTCGCAGCGCAATCAAACAACGACTCACTCCTCTCTGCGGTACCTGCTGTCTTAGCCCTCCTGTTCAAAGTAATATCGACAAAACTCGAGCTCGTGCCTTATGGTCTTCGACTGGGCCGAACATTACTTCAGAAACGGCAGTTGGAACTGATCTCTCGTGGAACGACAACGAATAAATCAAAAGACTTTGTTATCTCGCCTGCACTGCGATTATTACGAGAAGTTGCGATATTTGACGGAGGCGCCCTCGCGAACCAACTTTTCCGTATCCGTGATTTAAGCTTGAAGGGATTACCTCGAAATCTCGGAATTAGGTATTCCGGGGAAGGTCTGGAGGACCGTAGGAAACCCTCGGTGCGAACGAATGCCCTTCGCCTCGTCCTTTCTCTGGTCAAATTTCTCCCCACGGACGCCAAGAAGGAACTTTTGAGGCAACGGGATATTGTTTCGGGAGCCACCCGAGATATCAACCGCGACCCCCCGCATGTTATTGTGGAATTTTTGGACACGACTAGAGTTCATGTACTTCAGGACGACGCCCTCCCTCGAGACGCCAAATCTAAGCTTCTGAATGCAGTCAACCTGGGGCGAATTGCTCAATTGTATGGATATGCCTTTGAAGACGATGAAGCATCTGGAGATAAGAAACCCATCGATGTTTTAGTCAACGAATGGCTCGTTCTAGCCTGCACTGCCCCAGAATTGGGATTACTTTACCGCCAAAGTGGCTTCTATCCGAAGGACGCCAACGCAGATGACACTGGTAGACGGACTGGCCAAGAAAAACATGTGGATCTTGGTCTGGATAGCCTCGATTGGGCAAGCCGATATAATGGCAAAGTCACCGTCCGCAATTCCGTGTTGTCTGAGTTCATACAAACCTTGCGGCCTTGGGCGAGCACCAATCAATCAAACCTCTTACTTGCTATATTTAAAGTTGCTCCCGAACTCGTGGCACATTACTTTTTCAACAAGCAGAGCTTTCCATTCGATCCGAAAGCTACATCAACATGGATGGGATACTCGGCATTTCTCTTCTCCGTACTCCAACTTCCCGTTCCGAAATTCTTTGGACACCAGGAACGATACGCACGAACCCCACCACCATCATCGATCGTCATTGAAAGCATATTACCTCAACCAGCCAACCAGAAAATCCTCACGCGATGCTTGGGCCAGAAGGACCCTCTCATCACCTTTTTCGTGGTCCGTCTGCTGACAGTTGCTTTCGAAAAGCTCCAAAAGATTCTGTATATGTACCGCGAGGCTTCTGAGATGTCTCCTCTTTGGAACGAGGCAGCCATTAACCTCAAGGATGAATTCTGCAGAAGATGCCCTGCTATGAAAGATGCTATTAGCGCCTTTAGAAGTATTGATGATTCCGAAATTTCTCAGAAGCAAGCTGCCAGTAGGCTGTTGGTTATGTACTACGAGGTAGTACCCCAGGCAGCGCTGGAGTCTAAATTTGATGTATCTACGCCTTTATCAAAGTCGCTGCAACTACTGGAATCGGAAGATATCTCGGCGGAAGACAAATCTCAGCGGGTGATGGAAGTCGAAAATCTTTTCCGAATCGCTCATTGCTCCCCGGGAATGAGGTGGTTCAACAAGTCAGAAGGCTTGTCGATCTCTCCATTCACGTCCATGATTCGTCTACTTGCCGAAGCTTCTTCCGATATGCCGTTGTTGAAGATGAGATCTATTGTGGACTCTTTGGTCAAAGAAAATGGAATTTTGCAATCACAGACCGAATCATCGGCAGTTGATGCCTTGATCGCCTCTATCAAGGCATCAACTGAAGATGACGACTCCGGGTTGGTATTCGAGTTTGTTGACAACTGCGCTCTCCGATGCTCATCAACCCCCATCAAGTATATTGATGCTCTAGAGCAGGAGTACGCTACTGTCTCCAAAGATGATGAAATCAACATACAGAATCTTCCAGTTAGCCTTCTCCACTTTGCTGTTGCAGAGCAGTACCCATTCGTCGTCAAAACTGCCGATACAGCTAAGATTGCCGCCATTACATCGTTCATTTCGCGGTATTTGGCGGCTTCTTTAAAAATTTCCGAAGACAAGAAAATTTTGAAGTCCATTACCAAGACCCTCTCAGCCGCAGCATCGTCGTACCCAAAGATACAAAAGGTTATCGACCGCTCCAAGAAACTTGTCGACTCCATTGATATCCCAGAATGCTCGCCCGCAGTCGGCCCGCCGCCCAAAAAGATCACGAGTGCTTCGGCTATCACAGACACCCACAAACTGGAAATCACTGCTACTCTCTCGGCTGTGTCTCTGCCAGACCTAGACGACCGCACGCCCCTATCACGTTGGCCGGGCAAAGAAATTGAGTTTTTAATCGAGGAAGGTCACATTGCCTCCCTTATTCACCTTCTCAGCTCCCCGACCCTTTCAGCCCGTGTCGAAACTCTCACCGCCCTCTCCAAGATTAACCACACGTTGAAATCCTCTAGCTACCCGGAGAAGGAACCACTCTGGCTGCTTCTATGCGAACTTCTTGAGACAGCAAGACCCATCGTTAACGTCAAACCTGTGCCGTGCACGATTACGGTCTTTGCTGCATCGGCTTTACGGGTGCTGATTGATCCCCTCCACATTTTATACGCGAAAGTGAACAGCTTCTTGACGCTAGGACCAAGCTGGGAGGCAGACAAATTACCTCTCGTTCATGCTGTAATTTCTAGCCCACCGACCCTGGATGATGCACGATATACGGAGCTTACCTGGTTGCTTTCATACCTCCTATCATCTCTCATGACTACGGAGGAGTTGGCGATCTTTCACAAGAGGAGGGTGTTTGAGAAGGCTCTAGGTCTCTACAGCAACGTATACATGGCTGATAACCTACGAGAAAAGATTCTACAAATTGTCTGGAGAGCAACGGAAATCGAAGGGGGATCCGAAACACTACTTACAAGGTTCGGCGTGGTTAGCTGGTTGAAGGCACAAGTTGCCCTAGAGGGCAAGAAAGGACTTACTGCACAGATACTCCTGGAACGACTCGTGAATACGTGTAGCGAGGAAAGGTTAAAGGGGTGGAGTGGGCAGAGTCCCCAGGAGATCATTGACGGCTTAGTTTCCCAAAAATAGATTGCCCATGTATCTTAGTTTAGAGGCAAATCTCACAATAATTCATGCGGGACGTACATATCTACACAGAGTGCAAGTGCTTGATTTGAGAACCTTTCTGAAATAAATGCAAGCCTCATAGAATATCTAATAGTATGGTACCAGTCATGTTGGGTGCGTGATGCTAACACTGTTTTCTGGTTTTTACAGTCTTTTTGATAGTGTTTGCTAGACTGAGTTGATATGCACACGAGTTTCGTATCTGCCTCGTCTCTACAAAGATGGGGTCGTATGGCCATTTTAACTTGGTTTAGACGCCAATGTTTTTTGACGACTAATATATTACTGTTGCCGTCTCAAATGGTAGAAGTGTTAAACATTCAGTGGAAGGTTCTTCTCGTCCTCGGTACAAAACCCCTATCCTGCTTCACACAAAGTTTGTTATCGATTTGGCATCTCTTTTTCCACAGCGCAGCAGCTGCGGGTACCCAAAATCTACCATCACTTTCCTTTGGGATCCCCTTTGATCTTTGCGTACTGTCTTTTGCAAATGAACAACCATGAGTTCCAAAAGCGGCTCATACCCCCCCCTCGATCTGAAGGTTCTGAAGACCCAAAACACCAAGAGAATTTCATACTATTATGATGAGGGGGTGGCCAACCACTACTATCGCGAGGGTCATCCTATGGAGCCACAACGAATCAAGATGACACACAGTCTTATTACACACACGGGGATATACAAGAAACTATCTATCCTTGTAAGTGACAAATATCGGGGGCTCCAGCTACATTGACAAACTAATACCTATTAAAGCGCGCAGAGCCGGCGTCTGCAGATGAGATGAAGAGCTTCCATGCCGACGAGTACGTCGACTTTTTGGAGAGAGTAACGCCAGAGACATTGCCCCCAGTCCCCGAAGAGAGTTTTGGCCTTGACGGGAACGACTGTCCAGCCTTTGAAGGAGTCTTCAGATTCAGCGCAATCTCTGCTGCAGGAAGCTTGGAAGGAGCTGCAAAACTTGGTCTTGGTAATTGTGATCTTGCTATCAACTGGGCTGGCGGGCTCCATCACGCCATGAAATCGCATGCATCTGGATTTTGTTACATTAATGGTAAATTTGTGACCCTAATGCTCGTTGATTATATCAGCTTACGAGGTGGTAGATATTGTGCTGGGTATTCTGGAACTGCTTCGACACTATCCGCGTGTTCTTTATATTGACATCGATGTCCATCACGGAGATGCAGTTGAAACTGCGTTTTTGACGACTGATCGCGTCATGACGGCCAGTTTTCACCAGTATAGCCCAAGCACTGGCTTCTTCCCTCAAACAGGGTCAGTGGGCGACATTGGCCGCGGAAAGGGCCGGAACTTCTCAGTCAATTTCCCTCTTAGTAAAGGCATTGACGACGCCTCTTACAAAGGAATTTTTGAGCCAGTGATCGAAGAAATCAGGGCTCGGTTTTGCCCCTCAGTCATTGTCCTCCAGTGTGGTGCTGACAGTCTCAATCAAGACAAGCTGGGCGGGCTCAATCTGAGTATGCGGGGCCATGCAAACTGCATTGAGTTTGTGAAACGGCTCTCCGTTCCGACCCTGGTACTGGGAGGCGGTGGGTACACTATCCGAAATGTTGCTCGAACCTGGGCTTACGAGACGGGTGTCCTCGTGGGCACTGACCTTCAACCCTTAGACCTTCCTGTGTATGATGAATATTACGAAGTAAGTCTGCACAAATCTTTTCAGGGACACCGGGAAAGTAGCTAAATGCAGATATAGTACTACGCGCCAGACTATAAACTCGATGTATGTGCGGCAAATGACAAGAAGAACCTCAACACTGTCCAGCTTCTCGAACAAAATAAAATTAGAATCTTTGAGAATCTACGTAGCATCATCGGTCCGCCATCTGTTCAGATACAAGACGTCCCTCGATCGTCACTTGCATTTTGGGTAGACCCAGAAGTGGAGGACACGCGCAAGGACACGGATGAGGATGACAATCCGGATGTCCGATATACTGCCTATCGGCGCGATCGGCAGATCCATAAAGAGGGGGATTTGAGTGATAGCGACGGTGAAAATGGCACCAACTCCATATTCGGCATGTCTAAGCGCAGACAAAAAGGCAGTCCAGCCAAGATTCGTCGCAACAATCACAGCCATGGGGAAACGGAAGATGCTGAATTCGCCACGTATGATAGGGCCACGCTCAGGTCAGACACTAGAAGACCTGGAGTACTGGGACAAATAATCGAGGGGGAAGAGCGTGCCAACAAGCTCTCACCAATGAAAGGATTAACAACAGATACCAACTTCAGCTCTGCCGATAGTCCCAGACGGCCAAGGAACCCAGCAGACGATCCTAGGTGTGAGTGCTGCAAGATCGGGAAAACAAAGAGTGATAAAGCAAGGCCGTTCTGCAGCATGTGTGTCCGGAGGAACAGACAGAATCGCTGCCTTTATCGCCGTATGGATGGTAGCATCGGCCCAGATCCCGGGGCAGAGGCTGCGCTGGCCCTTGTTGCGGGAATTGGCATTACAAATATGCAGTTGGACTTAGACGTCCAGGTGGGATCCTCGTAATCCGTTTATTTAGATCAATTGCCATGTAATATATTTGTCAGAGGTCCGATTGAGTGATCGGAAGCCTGTATTTTATCTCCAGTAGCTACAAACAGTGGTAGAAGCCAGTGGAGGGAAGGACAATTGATATTGTGGAGAAGGGATGTTGATTTATGCTCGGTCCACAACGGGACGGGCAGATCTTTTGCTGGGGTATGTTAATGGGTTTGACGACATTGTGGAGGTGGGAACGGTGGGAACGGAGCTACTCTCCACAATTCTCCTCCCAGACAGGTTGATATGTATTACTCGCATACAGTGTAGGTGCAATCAGCATTATTCAAGCACTAAATGACGGTTATTTACATCATCTGTTAGTGCATGTTCTAAGATAGTTTACTCTTCCAGTGGTGGAGTAGAAGATCTCTCCGCGCATCGCGATTGGTGTGAGTAGCTAGCATCCAACTTTCATTATGTCAAATGTCCCCTTGGATCACAATCAGAAAAAGATAGGGTCATATAAATCTCGGGGACCTTGGGCTACGACTGGAGTGCGGATACCCTTTCACTCAAACCCCTCCCCCCCGATGCCTGGATTCCAATATCTCTAGAGGTATCTTTACGTGAATCGTCCGGTGGTGCATAATGGAGGGCATCGATAACCCTACAGCACAAACTAGGCGGAACCCTTGTTGTTCCCGAATCCCACTAGCCCTCCCCCGGAGCGAATTAGGGGCCTTCGACATAAAGCATCAACTCTTATCACATCTCGGATAAATAGGGCAGGGCCGAATATGAAGGCGTCATGATTTCCTTTGAGTAGTGACATCAAGCCCATGGCGGACCGATATATAACTATTGGGATGTTATTCTTGTACTTTTTTTTTTGGCCTCTTATTCTATCACACCTGTTTTGTCTTTTTTTCACTCGGGGATTTCTTTCACGATGTACGGCAGAATCACATTTGTTGCCGGCCTCGCCGTTGCACATGCATTCATTCCGGACCTCCACATGCGACAGGCTGGCGGTAGCCCAGAGCCTACCCCATCTGTGACCGAGCCGACGGGCGAAAGCAGCATTGCACCCGAATCGGGTTCGAGCTCGGGTGCCATGGGTAGCCCAGAGGGTGGCTCGTCGGAAACAACGGGTACCATTACCGCCGCCCTTCCCATCGATACCAACTTTACCCCAGAGCCGTTTTCGTTTAATGAGGAGGCGACGGTCCACTCTGAGGCGCTCGCCTCAGCTGCATCGGTTGCAGGAACTCCCGCTGAGGATATCCCTGGTGCAACGATTCCTGTCCAGCCTCTAGTCAGCGGTAACCAGGAGACAACCCATGGGAATTTCACCGGCACCGCTACAGTAACGGGTGCAATTGCAAAAGGAGACTTGAATGGCACTATATCAGCCCTCCCACCCAACCCTGAGGCAACGGCCTTCAAACCGGATGGCACTCTTAACAGCAACCAGACGATCCCCTTCCAGCCAGCTGGTGGCCTCGGAACCAATGGCACCGAGCCGGTATACCGCGTTCAGTCCGACTTTGATTACCAATCGCTACTCCTTGGCCTCTACCAGGAGTGGATCGAGCTGGATCTCTTCAAAGATATTCTGAACCGCTTCTCCGAAGAGGACTTTACCAAGCTCAACCTAACCTCCAGCGACCGCTTCCTGGTCGATTTCATGACCCAGCAAGAGAATGGCCATGCGACTCTTCTAAGTAATCTCCTCGGCGGCCCTGGCGGATCAACTCCACAGTGCAGCTACAAGTACCCCTACGAAACCCTACACGAAGCTTTTGACTTCGCCCAAAAGCTTACTAAATGGGGTGAGTCTGGTGTCTGGGGTTTCCAAGCTCACCTAGATTCCCGGGAGTCAGCCCGACTTCTCGACCAGTCAATCGCAACGGAAGGGCGCCAGCAGATGATCTTCCGTCAGTTCTCCGGCCTATTCCCAATGCCCGTCTGGTTCGAGACCGGCATTCCACAGTCATGGGCCTGGACCTACCTTGCGCCATACATCGCCTCCTGCCCATCTAACGCTAAGCGCCTCACCTGGCAGAACTTCCCAGAACTACACGTCCTCAACCAGCCTAACGCGGCCCTCGTGAACGCCTCGGAAGGCGCCAGCGCACCGGAGTCTGGTGGAAACACTACTAGGTCTTCCAGCAACGAGACCGTGGGCTGGGGCCCTGGTGCTCCGGGCAGTGATGCCACGGCCGGAAATGCCTCTTGCACCATGACCAACCAGACCGGTGACTCCTGCACGGGCGCCATTTCCCAAAACCGCTCGATCCCACTGTCCTTCCCAGGACGCCAGGTCTTCTTATCTTGGGACGCACCCGGCAAGCCTGTGGGTCCGAACAACTCCTACGTGACGAGCACGTTGGCCAAGGACCCCAAGTTCGTGGTGTGGGTATCGCAGCTCAACGTCACGTACTCGCCGCTAGAGGACGTGAAGCTGGTGCCAAACGGGACGAGCACTGGTTCGACGTTACAGCCGGATGTAAGCACATTTGAAGGCGATCCAGCGATTAACGATACCATGTTTATTGGGCTTACCGATTCGGATGACACGTTCTCGATGTTTAACCTTAGCTCTATCAATCCGCATGTCGTTGCTTTGGGACTGTATCAAGCGGGATAAGTAGCGATTTGGGGGTCGGTGGAGTAAGGCGGTATCATGTTTAATAGTAGATTAATACTCGTACTCTTGTAATCTAAAACCCTAATTATTGGTTGATGTGCCCTCGAATCCATTCTGTCTCACTGGGAACCCCGATAGGGGTAATACGGCGAATAGTTATCATACTGCATCTTGAACTAATATATCTTTGTGATTCGAATTCTAACCGCCATCCCCCATATTTACGCAACGCCAACAAATGCACCAATGCATGCCACGTCCCACCACAACTCCTCCCGCTGGGTATCCTCTAATCTATCTCTTCCGCAAAGCTATGCCATCAGCAGATCCAATCTATATACCCAACCACGTCTTCCCCCTCTCGTACACAAAGAAGCTAACAGCAACCATGGGCACAACCTTCACGTAACCAATGCTCAGTCCCACCCAAAATCCCCTAAAGCCTTTCTCCTTGAAAATAATCCCCGCCGTTTCGCGAATACGTAACCGGCGCCCATCTCCCACTGCTCCGCCAACCTGCATGCGTCTCCGGATCACCTCCAGCGGGTAACTCGAGGTCTGGCTCACCAATCCCGCAATACCACCCGCGAATAGCTCGGCCCAAGATTTCAATGGATCAGGCTTTCCTTCGGGGTATCCCGGAGGCCTGGCGTATGTGGTATACTTCGCGATGGAATGGTGGCGTAGTAAATCTCCCGTAGTATCGTGAGTCAAAAATGACATCCCGGCATACGGAAGCATGCCCAGCATTGTCGGTGAGAACCCCCGATAGAAGTTGATCAGGCCACCCTGGGGTGCGACTTTATGAAGCGTTTCGACCGCAACCTTCTCAGCTGCTTGGACGGTTGCGACGGGCGCAGAAGTGGATGTTATTGACGGGGTTGGCTTGCGAACCGCCGGTTTCTCGCTGTATATCGTCCTGACAATATGGGCGAAGCCGTTACGGTGGTCTTTTCTTGTCTCGAACGCCAGGCGCACTCTGATGACTTCTAGGGGGTATGTGAAGAAGACGCTCGTCACACCTGCCAGACTACCAGAGAGGAGTCGTCGGAGAGGTGTTTCGTGGTCGGAGCTGTGGATGATGACGGAGCGGATCTGCTCGTACGCTAGAAACTTGATGGCGGCATAAGGAAATATACGGAGGATTGTGGCAGAGTGGCCGCGGTAAAGTCCCATAGCGCCCTCGTCTCGGTATATCGTACCCATCGCGGCGAAAACGCCAGCCCAGGAGCCAGCATATTTCGCAAATTGTGGGTTGGACGACTGGAATAGGATTTTGACTCGGTCAAGCGGCGCGACAAGTGACTTGGCCTATAGGGTATTATTAGTACGAATAATAAACAAAGGGATATGACTGTGAGGAAGAGGGGAGAGAGTCACGTACAGCGCATCCTGCCAGACCACCGGCCAGCCCAGTTCGCCAAAGGTAGTCCACGCTCTGCTTGTTTGGCTGCTTCCTCGGTGTCACCGCTTCGTCATCCGTCGGGCAGACAGCAGCATCTTTGCTTGTACGCTCTCCACGCGCATCCATCTCTCGAGGTCTATTCATCGGGAGTGTTGTTGGCGCGGAGAGGGAGGCATGGCCCAACAAGGCCGGTGGCATGCCTCGCCGCCGATAAGGGCTTTTATTTGGACTGTTATCGGTGGGGTTATGAGGAGTGCATGCCGAGTTATGAGATCAGATTTTGAAGCAGAAATTTAGAAATATCGCGACGATACGGTAGAGTTGCGGGAGCGGTAGGGATTGTGGGCAGTGGGATAGGGTTGGTAATAAATAGAACGTCATTCATCGATTGATACTGGAAAGCTCGGCAATGGGGAAGAAAGAGATCCCTGCCGAGGCTGGGCCGACGATATCCAGGTGCGAAAACGCAACGGGCCTGCGTTTAATTGGCCCATAGAAGTCACGAATGGCTAGCGTACTTGCCGATCCGCCATTTGAGGCACGTGCCTCGAGAGTGGCGGCAACATCGGCGACGGCGGCGACCAAAAAAAACAAAAAAGCATATCTCTACTGGTGTAGATAACAATTCTGACCGAATCGGGATGGTGGAGCACAATAATGGGTGATGATGGACACCCCAACGCCGACGAGAAGACCTGCATTTTGTGGCAAAATGAAGACCATACAGTCACGCTACTCGATATCCCTCGTTCTCTAGAGCTCGCACAACAATTTGAACATCTCAGTGAAAGAAAACTTTGGTCTTCGCTTCCGTTGGAACAGCCATATCCATCTCTTGAGCCCAAATCCCGCAAAGCGCTTGCTGCCTTAAAAAGCCCAGACATCAATGACTTGATCCTTCACCGGGTTCTCACCTTGGCCTTAGAAGAAGTAGGGGAGGAGGCGGGGAAGAATGACGACTCACTAGCCTGGTGTCTACCCCGTTCATGTTATTATGAGAAGCAATCCAGTCTACAGGATGAGAGGCCAGGGAAACGCCATCACATAATTCACGATGCGACAGTATCAAACAATGATGCCACAGCTCCGCCGCTTCCATATTCTGTGCCTAGCGACCAGCTCGGCAACAGCCAAGGGGGTGACTCGGATTTTTTACCCTCATCCCCTTCTCCATTATTCAACAACACCTTGGGGCGTACAATTACCATCACTCTCCCAGGCAGCAATAGCCCTGCCATTGTTCCTGTGAATAGCACATACATCCACGGTGAAATCACCTCGACACTCCCTATCTTCACTCAGAATGCGCCCCAGTTTCCTCTCATTATTCTTGACCCCCCCTGGCCCAATCGCTCCGCACGCCGCGCAGGATGCTACCAAACGTCCTACGGATTGTCAGAGATCAGCACTTTATTATCAAGTATTCCCGTTGGAACCAAACTTGAGAAAAACGGCTTGGTGGGAGTATGGGTTACGAATAAAGAGTCGTTTCAAGACTTGCTGCTAGGAAAAGACGGGGAAGGAGGATTATTTGAAGAATGGGGCATCGAGCTTGTGGAGGAATGGGTGTGGCTTAAAGTCACAGCGAGCGGGGAGCCGATGTCACCAATTGGTGGAACGTGGAGAAAGCCTTTTGAGATTCTCCTCGTTGGGCGGAAAATATCGACAGAGGAGATCAATATGGACCCGTGCGAGGTTGGCTCAAAAACTGAGGTTGGTGAAGTCTCCGATGAGAGAAAGGGAGGGAAAGGCATTGGGATATCAGAAGAACAGCCCTGCGTTCGGCCCACACCAGTCAAACGCCGAGTAATAATCGCCGTTCCCGACATGCACTCACGGAAACCAAATCTCTTGGCTGTCTTTGAACCGCTGCTTCCTTGTTCCTCCATCCCACCGCACTGTCTTGAGATTTTTGCACGCAACCTTACGGCACATAGCTGGGCATGGGGCGATGAAGTGCTGAAGTTTCAGCGATTAGAGCATTGGACTGAATGCACCAATAAAAACTAGGTGATCGGAGATGTAGAAGAAAATGTGGTGATGGTTTGAAATGGTGAATGAAGGATATTTTGCATTCGATGCTGCGAATTCACAAACTTATGCTTGGAAATAAGTACTATAGTATACGCAATCACATATTGCGTATTCAAGACTTCATGAACATAGAATTACACATGCTCCCATATAATACTTATAATACAACAATGCCGTCCGTCGCTCGCAGCATTTCTACACTCGCCTCTATTGCCTTGGTAGCACAACATCCTGCTCCACCTCCATCGCCTCCCCAACATCCTCCCACTCATCCTTCGGCTTCCACGCATCCTTTCCCTCCAATAATCTCGCCGCCTGCTCCGCAATGCTCTCCCTATCCCGGCTCGGCTGCTTCTTAATAGTCGGCTGATTTAGCTCCTGGTCCGACTTCTGCTCCTCCTTCGCCGCATCATAGGTCTTCTTGTCCCACGCCTCTAGATCCGCCGCCTCTTCAGGCCACGCAAACGGCTGCTCCATCTCGACAATCATCTTCTTGATGGCCCGCGGGCGGTACCACTTGCGCTGTGCCGGGCGCCGGGCTCCGGGCTTGTCCTGTCGAACTTTTTGTTGCTGGATGTATGAGCGTACGCCTAGGACGCGCACGGAGTAGACATTGAAGAGATAATCGCGAAGATCGAGCTTGTTGAGGTTGAGAGGGACGATGAAGGAGGCGTGGGTTGCGGGAGTTTGAGGGGGGTTGCGGGTGAGGGTTATGGTGAAGTTTGGCCTAGGAGAAAATGGTTAGTACGCGGTTGAGAGTCTCGAGTGGAGAGTTGACGAACAAGAAAACCGGTTTTGTGCCTAGGCGCAGTGGCCGTGCGAATTTAGCCGCTGATGCCGCCATTGTGGTGATGTTGAGTGAAGATGGATTGAGATGGATTCAGGTCCAGAGATGGCGGCGCTTGGGATTTTTTAGCCGCGGAGGCGCGCTTATTTATTGGGATTTTCAGCCTTGCCAACCACAAACCATGTGAAATTGAGAAGGATGGCATATATAACTGGAAAATATATATACAGGCTACCGGCGGTGCATTGCGATGTAATCTTGAATGGGTAAATCATTTGCCAATTTCTAAAGCACTCGAGGGCGTAGGTCAGAAACTGCGCATCACGTGCGGTCGAGGTAGGCTACTGATATTTAACTTTGATTGAGGTAAAAATATAGTACATAATGCCTTATACCCCTTCTTATAATTTATCATCAAGCCCAAACTCCTGTCGCTTGGGAAAAATACAGACAGTTCGGTGAACTCTATTGCACCAAGTTCTATACCATCACTCTCCTTAATCCATCAGTTCCAGCCAACACCTTCCTCCCAGTGACAGCGCATCGGCCCTGCCCACTTTCCCACTTGCCTTCTTTACCGACCATAAACTCTTCCTGTTTGTTATGATCTCCGTTGACCCACTTATGTATACATGTGTAGCAGTACACGAACCCGGTTTGACACGCTGTTGGCGTCTCAACATCCTCTTCACATATAGGACATAAATCCGAGCTCTCTGGAAGCTGGACGGTATAAATCGGTAACAGTGATAAAGCTGCAATTGGCGGGTTCTCGGGAACATCGGAAGGCTCCTCTATCTTTGTCTTGTCCCTGCTCGATGCAGTGGCTGGAGCCTTCCGACCAAGGGCCACGCTATTGATCCCTGAAACTATGGGCGGTGGCAGTTCCAAACTTTCACTGGCCTTTTTGCTTAGCTGTCGCGCAAAATCGGATGCATACCACCATTCCAAAAACTTCAGGGCGAATATGCTAGTAGGTAGTAGTATGCTCATGCTCGACAATAACCTCGGGTAAAGCGTCCTCGGGCTGAATATTGACGTCGTCCCTGGTCTGGCGCCTGGTCCTCGTTTAGGGGGGTCATTCAGTGCGGCGATGGCCCTATAATCGGCCTCACCAAGGCGCCTCATTCGTGTGCCAATAAGCCACATGAATGGTGAGTGGAACTTGCTGTTATCGAATAGATATGCTAGGTTAAATGCCAGCATCGAGAAGTAGTATGCAGCATTTACGCTTGGGTATATGTTCCGTAAGAACCATCGGTAATAATGCATAAATCGTTGTTTGAGTGTTGGGTTTTGCGGCATCTGCGTATATGCCGAGCCGAGGAGGGCCCGCGGCGCATTGATTTCGTAGCTTTCGTCGAGCTTCGCCTTCAAATATGGCAACCCAACCATCACAGCTAGGTTCTTCCATATATCTCTCTCGGTGAGCTTCAGTGATTCCCTGACGAGGGCCGGTGCGCCGACCTGTGCCCGCGGCACCTCGCCCCGTAGCGCTTTCTCGCGCTTGAGGCCATAGAAGTTCTCAGTGAATCCTCCGCCGTGGGTTTTTAGGAAATGTCGCTCGACAATGAGCGTACATAATGCATACAGCTCATCGAAGGAGTTGAGGACACGAAGAAGGTAGCGTGGGTGACGGTGGGTGGCGATGGTGAGGAGATAGCGGAGTGATGGCGGGATAAGAGAGGCGAGTTGTTGTTCGGAGAGGAGCTCAAAGAGCGAGGGTTTGTGATCATCGAAGGTGCCCTGAAGAGCCGACATAAACTCCATTTTGGAGCATCGGGAGGAGGTGTTCAGTAATTGTGGGAGAAATTGTGGTTGGATTGGGGAATAGAGAAGTGTAAGGGCATTTGCGGGCCCGTCGTTCACACGAGGCTGATGATGTTGCCGAGGCTCGAAGTTCAGTTCCCAAAGAGGACTCGGCTAGTGGACGCATTCTGAATGACGCCCTCTTCATTACATAAGCATCCCAGCGATGTGTGACGTGGAATACCTGGCTGGGTTTTGGTAGGATTTATATTTACATATTGCAGAATAAGCAAATATCGTTATCTCGCTCATACGATGAGTAGATGAATATAGGTACAAGCAAGGGTACTTTGCTGGGCAAGTGAGATAACGACCTATGTAAAAGATAAGAGCATATGATGCGATTAGCCATGTATCACGTCCTTATCTTTTGTACCGAGTAAAACGACGAAGGAGCACAGATTAACGCAACAACATTAACCCTTCCGCAAGGCTGCACCACCAGAAGAACCTCCCAAACTTCCTCGAAGACTGTCACACCAGCAAACCTAAGCTAGACCTTTCCACAGACGAAGATCTCGTCAACGCCAAATGTCATAAATTGCTTCCGCCGTGACGGGAGCAGCCGACTTCCTGCGACCTGCGAGGAGTCCGAGCACTGACGATCACTTGAGATTGCCATATCAATATTGTCCTGGGCCAACGACCAGGTCAATAGCTAGGATGTCGTCTGGGTACGTCAGAATGTGGGCTTCATCTCGTTGTGAGAGCGATGCTAATGATCCCTTAGATCCTTGAAAGATGTCGTGAAGTCAATCAATAGCCAGATCTCCAGCGGTGCTCTTCCTCTGTCGAATGACCTGAACGACCACATTCAAGCATACCTGGATAAGCATCTCCCAATTGAGGATGGCGACTCACAAAAGCTCCAAGAGGAGCTTCTGTCGATTTGGCAGAAGCAAACCCAGGATAAGCCTGACCGCTACTCAATCTTCATCGCTGTTTTGAGAGAGTTAATACCTGCCATTAGGAGTGCAGCTCAGTGGTTACAATGGTGGGAGGTATTTGTAATGCCAGTACTGGGGAATATTGGAGACGGAAAGGGACTGGCAAGAGAGACTCGACAGCTTCTGCTCGACGTTTTGTTATTTGAGGCCGACGACGGTGACAGCGCGAGGATCGAGGCAGTACGAGAAACCTGCATCATGCTATCAGATAAAGTCTTGGGGGTATGGCTTAAGCAATCTAGAGTTGCAACCACCGAAGCAGACGCCATGGCACACTACCTAGACCAACAAATTAAAACCGTTCTCTTAGCGTTTGGACAGAAGAGACCTCAGGTCAGTCACCCAACCGCGATCCCCGCGATAGCTACTGACTGCATAATAGATCTTCCTTGCCGCTATAGATAAGTACTTTGTGAAACGAGAGCACCGTGGCCAAGTTTTGTCTCTACTGAGCGAATTCATTCGCCATGGCCCGCCTCATTTACATCTTCTCTTGCAAACCCCACTATTCGACAACCTTCTTCGGTGCTTGCAAATCGATACCTCAACCACTGTTGTCGCTCTAGCAATGACAGCTCTGACCATGGTCTTGCCACACATACCCGTCTCGACCGGGAAGAATCTCCCTGCGCTATTCAATATTTACACCCGCATGCTATTTTGGGAAAGAGAAAGAACTTTGTCCCCAAGATTGAGACTGGATTCTAATGAACAAAATGATAACTCTATATCATCTGAAAAAGGGAAAGAAGAGAAGGTTCCGTGGGAAAAGCTTACTTATTCCTTTCAATCGGACGACGAGACGTTACCCGAATTGTTGCATTATTTTACATTCCTGTACGGACTTTATCCTATTAATTTCATGAGTTACATTAGAAAGCCGAGCCGGTATCTCAGACACGCCAACTTTCCAGGAGCAGATGATATCGACGTGGAACCGAACGAAATTCGCAAGCGATCTGAGCCGTTCAGGGAATTGCATTTACTCCATCCCAACTTCTTCTCTTTAACTATCGAGTCCGAGCTTACGGATGCACACCGATGGATGAATAGCGCTGCATCTGATGTGGTTACCTTTTGCATGTCTCTATGTGTGCCTGTCTATCATGGGTCGAATGGCGCCCCTCCTATGACGAGATTTTCCAGTTTACCAAACCCTGACAGCAACCACGATATTCCAGCTCAGACACTACTCACCCAAACGGACTCCTCTGAAGAAGCACTGGTAACTCAGCGGCTATCACATGAATCTCCAAGCTCAGGCTGGAGACATACCGTTTCCAACGACGCACCACCTGAACTGAGCGCGTTGGCAAGATTATCTTCGAGGACAAATCCGTCGGTATCTTCTGATGTGCACATGCCAGCGAACCAAATCCAAGACGTACGTTCTGATAGCCCTGGGATTTTAAATCAACGTGGGATGTCGCCTCTGCACGATATCCTAAATTCTCAGCAGTCACTCCACCGAGGTTTACACCAGTCATTACCAAATGAAAGCTCTACCACTTTATCTTCGATGGGGGGGAATAATACCGATTCCTCAGCCAACGTAGATACATATCTACAGTCTCTTGCCCAATTACCCCCTCGCTCGCCATCATTGAGGCCATCGCTCGGCGACACCACTAACATGGCATTCCTCCGCCGTGAAATCATGCTTTTACGGAACGATCTTAACTTTGAGCGCTATCTCAAGCAGCAGCATCTATCACACATTGGCCAACTTCGCCGGATGCAAGTCCGTGAAGCGACTGTAGAAGCTGAGACGCAAAATCTCATCAACGCCAACAAAGTTTTGAAGGGCAAGCTCGAAGAGGCCAAGAACCTCACTACCCAAACCAAGAAAGAGTCCGACAAGAGTAGAGCCCAATCAAAGAAATGGGAACAAGATCTGGCAGCAAAACTGCGCGCAATTAAAGATGAACAAAAGAAGTGGCTTCTCGAGGGGGATCTCTTACGTCGCGACCTCCAAGAATCGAAAGAAAACGGCGAGGAGCTAAAACAACTAGTCATAAAAAGTGAAGCTCGCGAAATGGAATCAAGCCAGAAGCTCCAGGCTATTAAAATAGAGCTCGACGACCTCGAAAAACTCCGAACAGATGTCGATCGCTTGACTGAGCATCTCCGCGAATTTCAAAATCAAGAGAGCGAGATGGAGGATGTCAAAGCACGTGAAAATATTGCGAATTCGAAGATCGAGATTCTCAACATGCAGCTCTCAGCACGCGAGGAAGAACTACTTAAGACTAAACGGGCCAACGCAGCTGAGATTGAGGATCTGAAACTTCATATGAAAGACGTTGCGCATAACGCGCATAGCACGGCGACTAAGAACTTTAAGATGATGCTTGATAGCGCGCTAGCGGCGTCGAAGCTGCGTCTTACTGAGGTGCACAAGGCGCACACGCACCTCCTGAGGCGGTACACTAGTTTGCAGGAGGACTACTTGAGACTCCAGGAACAGCATAGCACTCCTGGTCCTTTATTGGGAGATTCCGACGAGATCGAGAGCCTCGAGAGCCGTAGCCCTACTGACACTCGAAATATGCCACATAGGCCGCCACGACGAGACAGCGAGGACCCGCAGAGACATGGCCATCGAGGAGTCGATGATGGCAGTAGCCAACGCAGTTTCTCGCCTGATGAACAGAGAAAGATGTCAGCCACGGGGTCTATGATGATTCCGACGAGGACGGGAAGTAGTGGCAATAGTGATCCGAGGACACTATTTAAAGGTGGTAGTTTGGACAACAGCGCCGAAGTGGAGATGCCGAAACCTAGACCTCAGCGTCGAGCATATGGACGAGGTAAGCACAATTTTTGTTGATTTGTTACCTAACGCATGATTTTCAACTTGATATTATACCCTCCCCATTCTACTTATGCTTGGAGGTGTTTGCTGGTCATCTGGCTGTAACACGGAAACTGACGAACCCTCCTAGGTGGCGTACAGAACTCTGGCTTGAAGAAAGAAAAGGAGAAAAAGGAGAAAGAGCGGCAGAAAGAAACAGAAGGTGAGGTGGAGGCAGGATCGCAAAGTCCAACAAATAACAAAAAGGACAAGAAGGGCGGAGCGGGAGGATTTAAAAGCATCAAGGGGCTAGTGTCAATGTAGGGATGAGGGAGTTACATGGATATGATGGCCTCACGGCAGCGGGACTGGCGTTGAATGGAATATTTGGTAGCAACGGATGGAGGTTTCTTGGGATATAGGGTGCAATAAAGATATCATATTGAGAGTTTTGGAGTCAATATTTATGTATGTAATCTGAGCAAATATATCTACACATGGAAAAACAACACCAGTTAAACGATACTGATAATCTGTGTACTAAAATAGTAATCTCTGGATAGTCAAAACTTTTTATTGTATGGTAGATATTAAAATATGATAGATAATACGCTATAGAATGTATTATATTTTGTTCGCCCTGTTGACTTACCTTTTCATTTTCGTCCCGCTCCGTTTTCAAGCAAGCTTGGACGCTGCAATATTGGCCCAGCTTAGCGGTTTCGTGCTGCTACTGGATCCAGATGCCCCGTACCCTATACCGATATTCCCTGGTGGCTGGGGCAATTGGCTCTTCGGCGGACTCGACTGCTTCTGTTGAGTTGTTGTAATGCCTTTCTTCTTTACCTGTGCGTTCTGATTTGTCGAATCATACTGACGCTGAGAAGGAAGTTGTTGAGTCCCATTTCCCCTAGTTGCCTCTTTCGCGTGCTTGGGACGTATTACCTCGGTCCACCCTCCATCCTGTGTGGTTGTGTCGGGATGAACCATGTGGTAGGGTTGGTGGATATGCAAATCGGGGCCAGGAGGAGCTTTCTCTGTTGGAGCCTTCCCTTGCCGTGCCGGATTTTCTCGTTGCTTCTGCTTTTGGACCTCGTCGCTCAGAAATTTATTGACCTGTACCTCCTCCTGGCGCTCTTCATCTGCGAGCACGGCTTCGTCGAGTGTGGCATCAAGGTCATGTCTGGCCTTCGCCTCTCTCTGATTCATCTTTGCCAAAGTGTCCTCTTTTTCCTGCTGCAAATCGATAGTTCTCTGCTGCTCATCATCGGCATGATGGAGGAGGCTTGAGCGTCGACGTCTATGAGCCTGCAGAACTTCTGGGCCAGGCCCATGTAGTTCCTTTTGTTTAGAGCCCTGGAGTGCCTGGGCCTTTTGGTGCTCCGACTCCGCCTCTCTGAGGAGGGACATGCGTCGACGTCTACTTTCATCAATCTCGGCTTCAAGCTCGTCCTCTTCCCTTAGTATTTCATCCGCCTGCCTTTCTAACTTTCTGACATCCTCATCAAGCTTAGTTGCCCCGATTCTCTCTTGTTCCAGTGCCGCCTCGGCAGCGAGTAGCTTTTGAATATCCTGGTTAAGACTTGCCTCACGTTGTCTTTCCTCAGTTTTACGCCTCGTTAGTTTCTCCATCTCATGCTTATTCTGGAGACTTGGTGGCTCGCCCTCCAGGGCCCTGACTCGGTCTGCTTCAGCCTTCGAAGCTTTCTTGAGGCGGTGCCTGGCCAACTCCTCTTCCCTTTCGCGATCAGCCATTAGCATTCCAGCGCCCATGAGAGAGTTCCCATTTTTGACAATACCCGCTGGGATGACAAGAGAATGACGGCGCCAAATTCCACCAGGGAGTAACTCTCCTGAGAGTCTACGTTTAGATTCCTTCTTTTCGGTAACGGCAGTAGGGGTAGGTTGTTCAGATGGCGCTGAGCTGTATTCCGAGCCACTGTCTAGATCTTCAAATTGGCCTGGGGGCTGTGGCGTGCCATGATGGACCGTTTTCTGAGGCATTACGGTGCTAGTAATGGCAGCAAGCAATGAACGTTGATTGCTGGGCTTTGGACTTGCGCGAGACGGAGATGGCCGAGCAGGGCGTTCGATAATTGGCTCAGTCTGGGTACGCTGCTCCTTCTCTTGTCGGTAGTCCCGTACATTCACTTCGTCTGAAACACCACGTGCATATCCGCGCGCTGCTTGCGCCTTTGCACTAGGAGACGGGCTAGGCTTAGACACTTGGTCCCATTCGGACACAACAGACGGATGGAATTGCTCTTGCCTGCCTCTTCCAATGGTGTAATCCGCCTGTCGAGGGGCGCGGCTGGCAGCAGTCTTCTGACCGTCTCTCCCAACCACCGTAGGTGACTCGGGCGGGGCCACACCCGGTGGACGCGTAATAGTCTCAGTAACCTCATGAGCTGGAGCTTTCATCGTAGGTTGATATCGCCATAAACTCTCCGTCCGCAAAGTACCATCAGGCAAGGTGTAAGTGTTTTCGCTTACTAGTTGACGCCCTTGCTCCTCCATAGCAAGATTATGCTGCCGAGATAGAGCCCTAGCCTCTGCCTGTGACTGTTGTTGGCTAACAGAGGGAAATGGAATTGTATTGTCAATCGGGTTATGAAACCTTCCCGAGACATCCTTGGTACATGTGGTATTGCTTGCCATGTCCATACTGATCGGGGCTGCCTGGGCTTGGGTGCCACCAGGCCTCTCAGCAGGAGCTGGGATCTCAACTAGCCTCCCGGCATCTGTTGGAGAAGGCGCATAATGTCTAGCCGGAAGCACTTCAGTGTCCCTGACGGGTAGAATGCGGTTGTACACATCATGGTTGTGGATTTCCCGAGTGTATTCTTTAGTGTTGATGTGGTGTTCTGACGGCTTAACGTGTTCATGTGTCACAGCTGTATTTTGGTTAGTAATAATTAGTTTTTAATTGGAAAGAAAGACATACCAGGAAGTTGAGTAGTTCGGACATCTGTTGTTACTGTAGTACGAGGACCGCGGTCTCTCCCTTCAAATCTCTCATATGATGGCATTGTTTCAGTCATGCTGGTTGGCCCTGCTGTCTCGCGTACTGGCTGCACAGATGTACTAGGTCCCATATCCCTCGACCCCTCCGGCCGGAGGCTCTTTCCAGAAAGTGGCATGTAGCTACTTGCTGAAGACTGGGGCCTTGATCGAGGCTGATATTGCGTCCTCGAGCGCCGCAACGTCTTATTTGCTAGCCCAGTATGCCTACCAATCGCAGGTGATCCAGTTTGCCTGCCGAGTGAAGGTGACGCCCGAAAACCTTCTGGTGAACGAGGCGCCTGCTGTGGCATACCCCCAACACTCTGCGTGTCACCTCGAAACATGGACCTTGGCTCCGAAACTTGGGACTCTATATTTCTAGGCGGACTTGGTGGCCCCGCAGTCTTCCCTGACTCTTGCAATGGTTGCCGTAATGTTTTCGGGAAGAGGATATTGTTACTCTCTGTGTGATATTTGGGTTTCTCCTCAGCACCTAAGGCATATTTAGTAACGACGATGAACAAATGTCGTGGAATATAACGTACCGTGTAGTTCGTCTCGCGATATTGGCCGAGGCTGTTGCCTCTTCGAAGTTAAAGATCTTCTAAAGAATCCTTGTTTTGGAGGTTGGGTTTCAGCCTCCTGCGCAGGTTGTGCCTCAGCACGAGACACATATTGTTCCTGTGGGTGTCGTAACGTCTTTGGAAATGCTATCTTATTACTGGCAGTATGATAGGTAGACGTAGGTTCGGAGACTATATTTTAATTAGTACGTGCATATGAATTTGTCTTATCGGAACATACCGTTATATTCGTGTCGGGGCGGCGATGGAGAAGTCTGCCTCTTTGTGGTTAAAGACCTTCTGAGAAACCCCATTTTTGTTGAGCTCTCTGTAGGAGGGGCCTCTTTTTCTTGTTGGTGCCGCAGGGTCTTCGGAAATACAATATTGTTACTGTCTCTGTGGTATTTGGACTCTGCTTCTTGGTCTATAATATTATTAGAAAGCTCATGAATAGATCTGCAACATATACGTACCATTCAACTCGTGTCGGGGTGGTGAGGGAGGGTTCCTCGGGGAAGTGAAGTACTTTTCGACGGGCCATGATTGTTCTTCCGGGTTCTTCACGTATTGTTCGGAAGCCCGAGTTGGTGAGATTGGTGGCGTAAGAGGGGTTTGGCGATGTGGATATTTATTCACTGTAATAGGAGTCGGAGCATTGGATCTTTCCGATCCGGAAGGCTGTTTTGAGACCGCAGCCATTGCCGCTGCTGAGGCGACGCCATCTGACCTCTTTGAATATGGCGACTGATCTGACGTAGATGTGCCAGTATAGGTTTGAGGCTGCGAATATCTGTTTGTGCTGCCTGAAAGGTAGGATCTGACTGGGATTTCAGACGACATGTTCGTATATTCAAGCAGTTGATTTAGTAAAACTTCAAGTTGCTATAAGAATTGGAATTATGTCGAGATGTTGCGGGAAAGTGATAGCAAGTAGCAGTTGTTCGGGTTTATGGGCATTCGCATAGGGATCACATGATGCAGCATTCGTAAAGTATGGACATTCTTCATTAGATGCTAGATATCATCACAATGATAGGGCATTTTCACAGGAGGCTTACATTTTTGGTTGAAAAAATGTCGTCAGCATATATCATTCAGTTAGATCATGGGCAGTCCATGCGTCATCGGATTAGCGGGTTGCGGTCAGCGCCACAACAAGAGACGGTTTCCGCCTGGTTCTTAGAGCTCTTGCACCATCTAAGGGCAACAATTAGCGGCCAGTAGCTCCTTTCCACCCAACCCAGTTGCCCTTAATTGAACCCCATCATGGAACTTGGATCTGGGGAGAACTAGGCTAGGTCAATTGGTAGAGATCCATGGTTGACACTAGCTCTGGCTCAATTGTCCTCGAAAGGGGCGAATTACCCACAATTTAAAACCTGTTTAGTGAAACTATTTGAAGTCGTTGCAATGCGGTGACAGGTATGGAAATATAGGCGTTTCCATGATGATGTGAGATATTGAAACGTTGAGAGTAGAGAGCATTTCTGGTCTTTGATGTCGATAAACAGTGCATTTCTCGGCTGTAAATCATCCATCCAGTCACATGACGGCTCCTGCATAACCGTGTCAAAATCTAACCACATCCGGACCAGACGCCCTACCTTAATCAGACCGCACGGCGTGCTAGCTATGTAAATATCTAAACTCATAATGTCCATGAAAAAGGCTGGAATCACTCTCGAAAACTTGATATCCTAGAGCAAACTACGCGATGTGAGTGCACCAATGTCTCACTGTAACCTTGGTTCACAGTGACATGGACTTGGTTTTCATTTGGAATAAGGCTAGTATGCTTGTTGAACAGTTCCTCTTCATCTATTCCAACCTTTTCCTTCCTGTCGTCATGATGATATCTTCAAAAGGTCCCCATGATTTAGTGCATTTCTCCGCAACAGTACTACCCCCGAGCCAGGGGGCGTTAATGAACAATACACTATCCCTAGATCAGGAGAAAGCTCCACAGACGCCTATATCCTTATATCAGGTCCCCTCCTCCACATATTCGGATTCTTAAATCAATATTCCTTTGAAAACAAAACACCCAATTTAGCACGTCCAAGAACAAGATGCAGCTCGATACTCAGTCTAGCTCCCACCACACCAGCCACGGTGATCCCACGGGCAAGACTAAGGAGACCATCACCTCCTTCCTGGGAAGAGATGGCGAAGCCGACACCACGGTCCACGAGACCATTAATCCAGCTGTTATCAGGGAACATATCCAACGAACCAACCATGAGGAGAGACAGAAGATCATTGACAGGGAGGTCCACCAAGACCACCACCATATTTCGATCCAGCCTGTCCGCGACTCGGAAATCTTGCCAGAGACCCATGAGACCAACATCGCCCCCGTTGAGACTCACGAGATCAAGCATGGCAACGAGAAGCACGTGCTTGAGCGCCTAGCCGCCGAGCGCAACCAGTTCCGTGATACTCGTGATGTTGCGGAAACTCGCACCACTAGCTCGGCCGGCCCCACAGTTGCTGGAGAGCATATCCATCACCGTAAGTGAATACGGAGGCCTATGCGGCCCAATCCATGCTAATAAGCATAGATGTTCACGAGACTATCCAGCCTGTTGTCGAGAGAGATATCCTCGAGCCCCACATCATCCACAACACCTTCCCTATCCACGAGATTCACATTAATGAGGCCAAGCATCACTCTGCCTCGTCTCTTCCAGAAGTGACGCTCGCTGAGTTCCAGCGCCAAGGCGGCACCCTCACTGGCCGCGAGGAGCGTGTTGACTCCTTCAGTGGTGCTCCACGCTCCATTGACGATGCTGTCACCGACTCACAGCATAACAAGATTCTAGGTGGCCCAGGAGCTGCCGGTACAACCACCGTTACTGGCGGTGGAATCGGTGGCACCAGCGGCGGCGGCGGAAGGACCGGATATAATGAAGACTACGACTACGGTACTTCCGGACGCTTTGAGCCCACAGGCTCTAGCAAGACGCAGCAACGCAGCCAGTATGACACCACCGACTCCACCTCTGCCCAGCGCGGTTACGATACCACCACGTCTAGCAAGACAAACCGAAACGCCGCAGCAGGAGCCGGCGCACTCGGACTCGGCGGCGCTGGCGCAGGAGCAGGTGTAGGCGCCGGTTCTGGTGGAGGACTCGGCGGCTCAACTGCCCAGACTGCGGCAAACAAGATTCCCGGCGTGAACAAGCTGACAGGACAAACCAGCAGAAGCGGAGAGAGCAGCAGTGCCACGAGAGGTGATGAGGCAGGTGGCCACCAGCAAGGGAAGAAGCCAAGCCTCATTGACAAGCTGAACCCCATGAAGGATACCAACAAGGATGGGAAGGCTGGTTTCATGTCTTAGACGGATATAGTCAGAGAGGGAAGATACGAGGTGATTGAAGTTGTGTTTAATAATAATGTTGGATGTGGGCGATACTACAACTAGGAAATATTTTGATTTGAAGTTTACTTAATGGAAAGCATAAAACTACATTTTGGGTCTCACTTCGCGTATCTGGCATCTCACTTGACATCTCGTAGAGAAGCTGGATGATTTTCAACTCCGAGAAAGCATCTATCTCACTTTGGACTTTCCAAGGCCACAAAAGTTGAAAGATCATAGAAACTTGCTTGGCTGGGCTTGGGGTAGCCGACGTAATCATGACGACTAAACGACGGATATACAGCACTAGAACTGAGACAATTGACTAGTAAAGTCACAACGTTAATTAACGAAAGAAATCCCTAGTATTGGAGCAGAGGGCGAGGTTAACGGGCCGAAGTGGTACCAAGTTTTGGCCTAGTTTTCCCAATTTCCAAGAACCGAACAGCTCGATATGAAGGGGTTTCTTCTAGTTATCATGTCTATCGGCCCTGTAGTCCCCCTCAGGTTCGTCATCGCCGCTGGCACGATCACCCCGATCCGCAGACAGGAGCACGGCAATACTCATAAGTCATTTTAAACACCACCAATTAATACAACGGATCCACCTCTTCCAGTCGTTTCTGCCAACTCTGCTGACAATGAGTGGAGCTCTTCAAGTGCCTTTGACTCCTCGTATGGTTCGGCATGTTCAAAATCGACGAGCCGAACATGAACAGGTTTTTTCGACCGATCAATAATGAAATTGTAGCGGTTAACATCTCCATGAATCATATTCATGAGATGAAAATTCTCGAGGGTTTCTCTGCACGCTGGCAGATCATCCATCGACGCAAAGTCGCCGTCCAGTTTCTCAAGCAGCATCCCAATCACCCGTCCATTCTCCGTCACGTGGCCTAAGAAGACAGGAGCGATGACAGGATCTCCAGGCTCGCGATACTCTTCGACCACTGAATATGTGTAGGTCTCATGCTCGATGCTAGGAATTTGCCATGCGAAACATGCGATCTTGCAAGTGGCTGGAAGGCCTGAGAATAGTACTTCGTTGACTCCAGATCGGTGCCGTTTAACTTTCAGTAAAGAGAGCACGTCGATAGTCTTTGGGTGCCATATGGTCTTGACGGCTGGCAAAGGATCATATGACAGCTCGGATGTTAAGGAACCGTCCGGTCTGCGGCTCACTTCCATTCTTGTCCATTCCGTGTTTGGAAAGTCGGGTAGTTGGGATACGAGGAGGTGCGGGCGACACATTGTGTCATCATCAAAAACTTTAGCTGCGATTGTTACATAGTGGACTCTTTGTCCGGCCCGTATGCGATAGGAACCAAATTCGTCGCTGATCTCTTGCGATAGCACCTCGATTCCCGACTTGGGGATGGTATAAAATTCCATTATAGGAATATTTCTCTGGGCGTTGTTTCCACATAGTGAGAACTGCGGTGGCAGAGAGGACAGACAGGCCCGTGCACGGACTTACGAATGGGGAATTGTCAAAACCTGGCGGTTGGGGGAGCTTTGCTGAGATTATGAACAGTAGTATTCTAAATTTTGCTGATGAAAAACGCCATCGCCTCGCCCCCCTTCCGGCCCTATCTATGGTTTTGACTTCACTCCCTCGATCTCTTGAGCGACTCTTACCTCCACTCCTCCATCCGCCATCCCAAAATACGCCGCGACAGGCTTCTGTCCACCTCCCTCCTCTCCCGAATTCGCAACTTGAATCCCATTACGGCCGTGGAAAAGACCAACGTCCAGCACGCCCACTATCCTCTTTAGCCTCCTGCCCAGGGCATGCACCTCCCACGTCCCCTTCGAGCCATCACCCTTATCCCCCTCCGCGAGGTCTTTGGTAAGCTTCAGCGCGGGGAAGGGCGCGTCGATAATCCACATCCCGTTATCAGTAACTACAGGCCCGGCTTTCGCAGAGCCACCTTGTCTGATGCGTGGGTCGGGTGAGCCAAGTGTGATGAGCATGCGCTTGATGACCGGTGCGGACATGGGCGCAATCTCAATCGGGATGGCCTTCCAGGCTGTAAGGAGGCGGGGTTGTAGCTTGCGGTAATCTGGGCATGTCATGTTAGCCCCGATCCACCGTGACTCAGCTGTGACAGAAAGGGATATACATACCGGCAACGCAAACAAACTTCTTCGCGCTCGTTGCTACCAACTTCTCTTGGAACAAGCATGCGCCACCGCCCTTGATGCAGTTCAGCTCCTCGTCGATCTCGTCCGCGCCATCGAACGCAACATCCAAACTCTGGCGCTTCCCCTTCAACGCGAGATCCTGCTCCCCAACGGCAAGCAGCTTCGACGATGCTTCGCTGATCGCGGGGGGGTTCTCGTGCACGGGCGGTAGCGAATCGATGCTCCCGAGCGGAAGCCCGGCCTCAATGATGATCTGCTTGGACTGGTCGCCTGTTGGGACGAAGATCATGTTGTTGGTTATGGCGCGGCCCTGCGCGGCGATTGCCTCGACGACATAGACTACGGTGCTGCCGGAGCCGATACCGATGTAGCGGTAGGAGGGATCGAAGTGGTCTTCGACGGCTTTGAAGGCCGCGCAGCGCTTGGCGGCTTCGATAGTCGACAGGGCGGGGGTTTCCCGGGGGAGGGCGTTTTCGGTCGCCATTGGTCTGATTTGTGTGGAAGAGTGGACGAAGCTTGGGAAGTCTGTGGGTTTGGGGTTAGCTTTTGGTGATGCTGCGTGGAAAGTCGTGGACATACAAGAGGCTTCTGTCTGGCGGGCAAATAGTGGGACACTCGGACAACGTGGGGTAGCAAGAATCAGAATTCGAAAAGCCATGTAGTGCGCTTACCATGCAGATTACCCCGCGGTTAGAGTCATTGGGGTAAGTTACCGCGCGCCACATTAGCCAATATATCACTAGCGTATTTCCCCTCCTACGGTTTGTACAGTACAGTACAAATGCATAAAGACGCAAGAATAGATCAATGAACTCAATTACGTATACGTAATAAAGATATAAAGATAAAATTATATACATATTGGTATAAACATATATATACACACAACACGTAACACACACCACCAACCCAACCCATAAAATACAACCGAAGTGTATATACTTCAAACAACCCATTTACACCACATCCCATCATTATTTAAAATGCAGTACTTTTTAAAATCTACGACCTCCGCCTAGCTACGCCAAGAGAAATGCAAATAAAAAATCCGCCTCGTGCAATCTATATGACAAACCCCTTCACAAAATTTCAATTTGTATGTTGAGAAATGGTCAACTAAACCGCTTCCAGCTCATTTATGGCGCCATAACAAGAGCCAACAGCGCCATGCGGCAGTAAAGTCCATATCTCATCTGTACGGCAGTAGTCAGTATTTTGTGCGAGCTGTAGAATTGAGGATTATGACTCACCTGTCTGAAGTACGCAGCGCGCTGGTCGAAGTCCACCTCTCCCGCAACCTCAGCGTTCCTTGGAAGCGGGTGCATGACAACCATGCTTGGCTTTGCAGCCTTCAATGTCTTGTTATCAATGATGAATGTATCCTTGAGCCTCTCATACTCAGCGAGATCAGAGAATCTCTCCTTCTGGACACGAGTGCAGTATAGCACATCACTCTTCGCCACAATATCCGGAGTAAGCTCCGTGGACTCCAAGACGAGCTGACCAGATGCCTTGAGCATGTCTCGGATGTCGGCTGGGAGTGCAAGCTGAGGAGGGGATACAAGTTGAACTTGTACGTCATAATATTGCAGGAGCTTGCACAGTGAGTGCACGGTGCGACCGTGGAGCAGATCTCCCGTGAACGTGATTGTCAGGCCAGTTACAGTGCCGAGCTCTTCGCGAATCGTGAACAGGTCCAGGAATGCCTGCGTGGGGTGCTCTTTGCTTCCATTGCCGCCATTGATGACTGGGACAGGGCAGTACTTGGTTGCGATATCAACCGAGTTCTCCTCTGGGTGGCGGAGTACGATAGCGTCACCGTAGCATGCGAGAGTGCGCAGGGAGTCCTGGAGGCTCTCACCCTTGACAGTGCTAGAGTGCTGTGTAGAGATTGCAATAGTGCGGCCTCCAAGGCGTTGCATAGCGGCATCGAATGAGGTCGAGGTACGCGTGCTTGGCTCGTAGAACATGGTGCACAAGACGCGTCCCTTTAGGATGTCAAGGACACCTTCGCGTTGAACGCCCAGGCGCATCTCTTGTGCAACGGTGAACAGCACGTGGAGGTCAGAGCGAGTGAACTGCTTGACAGAGATCACGTGCTGGTTCTTGAATGGCGAGCGGGCGAGCAGCGATTGCAAAGATGGCGATATAGATGGCTGAGGGTACAGTGGAACACCGTATTCCTCAGTCGGCCCGGTCCTTGATGGCTGGTTGGTAAGAGCCGAGCCCTCAAGAGCTCTCTGGCGGCTGAATGCTCGTGGCCCGGGTTGTTGGCCAAGTAGAGAAGATGTGCGTCGTGCCTTTGAGCGGTCTGTGGCCTCAACCATTGGGCTGAGAAGGGGGGATTGAATGCCCTTGACAGCTGGGGAAGGAGGCACCTGGACAAGCACATGCGAAGACATATCCTTTCCAAGTGGTCCTCCCTCACAGGGCTCACCATCAAGGCAGGCGGTCTTATCGTTGAAAATAACCCTTTGGACGGATCCGCGGAGAACCTTGCCAACGAATGGAGACCAAACTGGACCGGCAGCCTTTGCATAAGGCCTGTCAATCTCCACCTCGACGGACGCACCGACTTGCTCATGGAGCTCGAAGATGCGGACTGGGTTATCATGGAGACGGGTCTTGATATCGTCCACAGTCAATCTTCCGTCTGCAACGGCGGAGAAGAGTAGAGGAAGTGCATCTGAAATTCCGACTGCTGGTGTGGCCTTCTCACCAAGAGCATGGGCAAGCTGGTATGGTACACTGCCAATCGAGAAGACGTCGATGGTACTCAAATGCTCCCAAAGGGCGGTTTGGTCGGGGGCCGTTGGCAAGAAAGAGCACTCAGGGTACTCCTTTTGAGAAACGAATAGAGAATAAACGGAAACATCGCAGGTGACTGTGAGGCCCTTATCTTTGCTCATGGCGATGAGTCTAATATCCTCCTTGGTGGTGACATTTGTAACGTGAACATTCCTACTGTGTAGACTGGCAAGGAGCAGAATTGAGGCAAGGTCGGTCACCTTGGCATCAGTGATGATTGGCTTGTAGGTTGGCCAAGAATCAAAGTGAGCAGTGACGGCTGCGACCTTGCTGATATTATCATTAAGGTGGTTGAATGGGATAAACAACGATCCAACCTCTCCAGCGATCAAGCTAATTTGCTCGGCATTGGAAGAAGTTGCAGCGACAGAGAAGTTGTAGTCGCAGCCTGCGCCTTGTCTGCTGTTGGCCTGTGCGATATCCAACGTCCTTGCATCAGTGATGCAGCTATCCAAGCCAACGGGCATGACTCTGATCATGGTGAAACCGGCGGCAATGGATGCCTCGGTCACGGTTTGGAGATCATTGCTTCCGGCCGTGGCGACACCTGGCAGGAAAGCTTGGATATTAACGAGGCCTGGGAGAACAACCGTCCGGTGGCTGGTCTGGTAATCGCGGGTGGTGATTTCCATATCGTAGTTTCTTGCGATTGCCTCGATGAGGATCTTGGCATTCTTGACATTGGTCACAAGAGGGGTCTGGTAGTCGACGGCCATTCTGCGAGTCTTGTAGCCCTTTGACATGTAGTTCGCGGGTCTTCTGTAGCGATTGCTGGATGGCAGATTGATGTAAAGATCAATCATATTGTTGGCAAGATGTTGCGTTAGGGAGTATTCCGACTTTTGTTGGTCCTCCTCGGGCAAGATCTCAAGGTACTGGGCTCGAATACCATGCTCCATGAGGAAATCGGCGGTACCGGCCGTGGCAAAAAGTTTGTAGCCCAGAGCCTGCAGTTTCTTCACCGACGGAAGCATCTCATTCTTATCCTTGTAAGATCCAATGGATAAAAGGATGTTGCGCTTTGGAAGCTTGAAGCCAGTGGAGACCAAAGCCTTGAGGTAGGCCTCGTACTTATCTCTTCCGAATGAGGCGACCTCTCCTGTAGAAGCCATCTCAACGCCCAAGACAGGATCAGCTCCAGAAAGTCGAGAGAAACTGAACTGGGGGACCTTGACACCGACAGTTCCTGGCACCAGAGTGTCAGGTGCGTATGCCTCGAATGGAATATCCATGATTGCCTTGGTGGCCAGCTCAATAAGGTCGACTCCCATGACCTTGGAGACGAATGGGAACGAGCGAGAGGCTCTGACATTGCACTCAATAACCTTGATGTCGTTATCCTTGGCGATAAATTGAATGTTGTAGGGCCCGGTAATATTCAAAGCCATACCGATCTTGCGAGTTGCCTCCTCAATGCGCTTGATAGTTGTAGCCTCCAAGTCTTGAGGCGGGAGAATGAGAGTGGCGTCTCCAGAGTGAACACCAGCGTTCTCGACGTGCTCAGAAATGAAATGGCCGACCATCACACCATCCTTGGCAACTGCGTCCATTTCGATTTCTTTGGCGTTCTCTATGTACTTGGTAATGACGACTGGGTGCTCGCGAGAAACCTCGGAAGCTTGCTTGAGGTACGCCTCAAGATCCGGCTCAGAGTAGACCGTGTTCATTGCTGCTCCAGAGAGGACGTATGAGGGACGAACCAGAACTGGGTATGAAACCTTGTTACAGAACTCCTTTGCCTCCTCGAAGCTTGTCAGCTCCTTCCACGTGGGCTGATCAACCTCGATTCTGTCCAACATGCGGGAGAACTTGTATCTGTTCTCGGCATTGTCAATCATCTCAGGGGATGTTCCCAATACCTTGATATTGAGACGGTGTAGCGGAAGTGCGATGTTTTGCGGTGTTTGGCCGCCCATGGCCATCAAAACTCCAGACGAGTTCTCGAGCTCGTAAATGTCGATGACCGTCTCCAAGTTGATATTCTCAAAGTATAATCTGTCGGCCTCATCGTAATCGGTGCTGACAGTTTCGGGGTTCATCTTCCTCAAAAATTAGTATATAACCTGATAGCTGATAGCATAACGAGATAGAGGAAGCAATAAAATAATAAAACGTGATGAAAAAAAAAAAAGTCACGTGAACAAAAAAAGTTCGTTCGCGTCAAAACAGGAACTTTTGTGGTAAGCGCATAGGGGCCCAAAACGACATCTCCGATCGTGTTGAGCAAAGGCAAGTTATTTCATAGGCGCATAGTAGCGCAAAACGACGTGGTCGATCGCGTCGATAACACATAGCGGCCCAAAACAACGTGGTCGCATCGCCAAAAGGCACTTTTAGGGGTAAGCGCATAACGGCCCAAAAAATATCTTTTCCGAATGGGAGCTCAGTCGAGCTTCCGAATCGACAGGGTCGATTCGGAACTGGACTGAGCAGACGCGATGGGCTTCGCGGCGGCGGCAGCCTTTGCGGCAGCGGACTTGGCGGCGGCCTTTGCGAACATCTCCCGGATCGTCGGAGTCGCCTTGGTAGGCTTCTTCGTGACCTTTGCGGGTCTGGCAAGCGGGCTGGGCTTTGCGGATGAGGGTGCGGAGGACTTTGCGGACGACGACGCAGACGAGCCCGATTGCGCGTAGGAAAAGGAGCTTGAGGAGGAGGAGCTAGACGACGCGGACGAACTCGATTGTGCAAAAGAAAAATAGCTCGACGAAGCGGCAGAGCTGGACTTTGCGGAGGACGCAAACGACGTGATCGACTTCGCCGAGGAGCTGGAACGCACAAACGACGAACCGGACCGCGCAGACGAGGAGGCTGACGACGAGGACGCGGCAGGCGTCGTGGCAGGCGACGCGCAAGAAGACGAGGACGATTGCGCCGACGAGGTGGTCATCCCGAACAGGTCAGGAATCGACCTGGTCGATTTAGACGGGTTCGACCCAGCAAGGGCCGCCATCGCGGCAACGGCCTTCTGGTGCCGGTCGTTCTTCTCATGGCGTGTGAAGTTGCTCTTATTGGCGTAACCCAAGTTACACGCTGGACAAAAGAACTCACTAGGAGTCTCGGCCTCCTTCTCCTTGCGGAGGTGCTTGGCGGTCTCGAGGTGCGCCTTGAGGGTCCTCTCTTCGGAGTACGATATGTCGCAGAGCTTACAGTAATAGCTCTTGTCAGCATGGGCCTTCGCCGCCCGTTCCGCTTGGCGGAGCCGATCACGCCCAGGGTTCAACGCGCGCGACTTATACACCCTCGCATTGGCGTTCCCCATGTACTCGTCGTAGTTCTCCAACATCTGCTTGTAATGATAATTTGTGGCGTTTTGCGCCTTAAGTTCCAGCCGCTTCGTCTCCATATCTACCGCATATGCTTCAAGCTGTTCATCTGTCATATCGAACTGACCACGGATGCCCTCATATAGAGCAGAATGCGAACAGGCCCCCTGATACGGAAGCGCCAACGAGTTCCACAGGCATATTCTGGACATGCCGTGATAGTCCCGATTATACATCCTAGCCTTCATCGACCAGAACAAGAAAGAGAATGTTGCCTCGAAGGCAATGATGAGCAGGCGCCGGATGGGCACCTTTGACGCCAGTGTTGGCCTCGGTATCCAGCATAGCAGACCGTTGCTAACGATACCAAACCCGTCGTTGATGGCCTGTTCGACATAAACCGGCAGTTGGACGCGGTCGTAGTATTGTTTCAATCGAGTGTGGACACCACTCGACGAACTGGTGCCAGAGCCGATATATATGATGGGGCGAAAACCCTCCTTTTCTAAGACAATAGTATAGACAGCCCAACGCGCCTCGGGCGAGTCCGAATCGACTGGCAACGATTTAAAGAAGTCGGCGGTGGGTGGTGTTGGCGACTCGAGCACGTTAAGAAGACCGGGCGCAAATTCGAGGGATGCGGTAGTAGCCACATCGTCGATATCCGCCTTGGACTTAAAGAACCGCGCAAACAACGAGTTCTTGTGCTCAACCGGCGTCTCCTCTAAACATTGCCAGGTTTTAGACAGCACAAGGTCGAACAACGTAGCGGCACCAGGTGCCATTGCGTCGAAATCGACGCCGACGGTCGTTTGATCTGGTAGGAAACCGGACACGGATGCATCAGGCTCAATGGCTCCAATCGCCATAGTCGAAATCAGGCTCTGAGGTAGGGAGCCGGACGCAGGAGCACCAGATACGGACGCATTAGGTACAGTAGCGCCAATCGACACAGTCGGATCTAGGCCCTCAGAACCAGACGCGTAGAGGTCGGACGCCATTGGTAGAATCGACCTGGTCGATTTCCAGAAGAGGGCAGAAGCCAGCTACAGCGAGGAAACGGCAGGGTCGAAAAACACCTTTTACTAGCAGCGGCGAGAGAACGGCAGGGTCGAAAACGTATCTTTCGCAGCGAGAGACGACAACGAACGAGCGATGAGTTGATGGTAAAGGATGAAGAAGCTCTCTGGGGGGGGGCGGCGAAGATATAGGTACCATCGTGTGCGAACCCCATCGCGGAGGAAGGTGCACATCGACAGCGTCGATTTAAGACGAAAGCGATGTGCACCCAAATGGCACCCAGACGGAAGGAGCGACCAGACCAAAACGGCATCAGACCCGACGGCACATGCAGACACGATTGCAGTTGCGCACCTAGACGGAAGGCGCAACGCGCAACGCGCACCTGGACAGAAGGCGTAACAGAAGGCGCAACGCGCACCTAGACCAAAAGGTATCTTCGAACCGGAAGGCGCATCAAGACACGAACACACGATCGCAAATCTAGAGCAGAATACGCATCTAGGCCGGAAGGTGCAACACGAGAAGGTGCAACACGAGAAAGCACGTTTAGAGCGAAAGGGCGAAAGCGCTTTCCACACCGCAAGTGCTGTCGAAGGTAAAAGATACCTTTTAGCCAGAAGGCGCATCCGGATGGAAGGCGCATCTGGTAATAGAGGAAGGCGAAAGAAGGCGCACCGGACGCGTCTATACGTAACATCAAGGTCGAAATGCGCAACACGACCAGAGAGCACTTTCTAAGAGCAAGAGCAAAAGCAAAAACGCAATGGGCTAAACGACAGCGTCGAACCGGAAGACTTCTAGTCAAAAGGTGCCTTTTGCCGGAACGACAGCGTCGAACCGGAAGACTTCTAGCCAAAAGGTGCCTTTTGCCGGAACGCGCAACTGGTCTAAAAGCGCCTTCTATACCAAAAGGCAACGAGAAGACGCCTTCGGTCAAAAACGCGCGACGAGGTAGGAACACGCAATCAAACTAGGAAGCGCATTCGGAATAGAAGGCGGATCCGGATAGGAAAGCGCATTAAGACAGGAACACGACCGGGCTAGATGCGCTCTCCGATCCAGATGTGCCTTCTCGACAGGAACACGATAAGATTTGGACAGTGTCCAAAAGTTGCCATAGACGCTCTAGATGTACCTTCTCGACAGGAACACGACCGGACTAGAAGACGCCTTCGGACCAGATGCACCCTTTAAACCAAAAGGCACCTTCGAACTAGAAGGCGCATCCGGATCGGAACACGCTACCAGCCCAGAAGACAGCTTCCGATCAGGGGGGAGGGGGGGTGCATCAAGAGCGAAAGCACTTCCAGCCTAGAAGGCACCCTCATACGAGAAGGTTCATCTCCGAGAAGATGCCTCTACTTGAAGGCATCCCTAGAGAGAAAACGCGTTCGAACCAGAAGGCACATTTATCGGAAGATCCCCCCACTTGAAGGAATCTCCAGAGCGAGAGCGCGTTCGGAATTGAAGGTACCTCCACTTGAAGGCACCTCCCAGGAGAAACCGTCTTCAGACCAGATGGCACCTCCACTTGAAGGTACCCCCGACAGGAAAATGCATCTAGAGCCCGGCATATCCCAAGGGTAAATCTAGGAGGCAACTCCCGAGAGAGCGCGGTCGGACCAGAAGGCACCTCCACTAGAAGGTACCTCCTATGGGAAAGTGCATCTAGAGCCCGGGCATATCCGAAGGGTAGATCCGTATCAAAACATGGAAATAAAACAATAGAAAAAAATATATATAACTTACAATAACCGTCTCGAGATTGATGGTTTCGAAATAAAGGCGATCCGCTTCATCATAATCGGTCGATACGGTCTCGGGGTTAAACTTTTGAGTAGTTAGCTACTGTAACAGTAATATAAGATCATAGTGGTCGGGATAGGAGACAATTCGGGGCGGATCACGTGAACTATCACAGTGATTCACGTGACTCAGATCATGGTCCCAAAGAAGGGAGGCCCAGATCATAGTCCCAAGGAAGGGAAACCTAGGTCACGGTCCCAAAGAAGGGTGACCCAGATCATGGTCCCAGAAAAGGACGACTCAGAACGTCGTCCCAAAAAAGGATGGCTCAGATCGTGGTCCAAAGGAAGGGTGATCCAGAACATAGTCCGAAGAAAGGACGACCCAGATCATGGTCCCAAGGAAGGGTAACCTAGATAATGGTCCCAGGGAAGGGTGCTTCTGATTGTAGAAAACAATGAAACTCTCTAAACTTACGATAAAACAATAGAAAAAAATATATATAACTTACATTAACCATGACAGTCTTGTGGCCGCTCTCACGAAGCGTGCGGATAGCCCTGACAGAACACCAATCGAACTCGACAGAGGAACCAATTCTGTACACTCCAGATCCGAGGACCATCACACCATTGTCGTTGAATTCCAAGTCGTGCTCGGAGCCATTGTATGTCATGTAGAGATAGTTGGTGAAAGCAGGGAACTCGGCTGCCACAGTATCGATCTGCTTGACAAAGGGGGTAATGCCAGCCTCTTTTCTGAGCCTTCTAACGGCCAACTCGGTCGAGCTCCAGAATTTCGCCAACTGGCGATCGCAGAAACCAAGTTGCTTTGCCTGTCGAATGAGATCAATCGAGATGCTGCTCGTGTCAAATGTGGACATGTACTTGGCAAAGTCGTTAAGGCCCTTGAGCTTGCTGAGGAACCACTTGTCAATCTTGGTCATGTTGTGGATCTTTTCAACCGAGTAGCCCTCGTGCATTGCATTTGCAATGGCAAAGAGACGCTGGTCGGATGGGGTCTGGAGCTCATCATCGATGGACATCAATGCTGGAGTCTCGTTGAATCCGAGGTTGTGGAAATCGATGGATCTGATGGCCTTCTGGATGGCCTCTTCAAATGTCCGGCCAATGCTCATGACCTCGCCAACACTCTTCATGGAGGAACCGAGCTGAGTAGAGACGCGAGTGAACTTCTTCAAATCCCATCTTGGCATCTTGACGACAACGTAATCTAGAGATGGCTCGAAGCAAGCAGATGTTTCCTTGGTGACGGAGTTCTTGATCTCATTCAGCGGAATACCAAGACCAAGTTTAGCAGCGATAAAGGCCAATGGGTATCCAGTAGCCTTGGAAGCCAAGGCGGAGGAACGGGAAAGTCTCGCGTTGACCTCGATAATGCAGTATTCTTGCGAATGTGGGTTAAGCGCGTACTGGATGTTGCATTCTCCGACGACACCGAGATGGCGAATGACGTTGACAGCAGTGGTACGGAGCATGTTGTAATCTTCATCGGATAGAGTCTGCGATGGAGCAACGACAATGGAGTCTCCGGTATGGATACCGAGAGGGTCGAAGTTCTCCATGTTACAGACAGTGATGCAGTTGTCCCTGGCATCTCTGACGACCTCATATTCGATCTCCTTCCAGCCCTTCATACTGCGCTCGATCAAGACCTGGGGAGAGGCAGCAAATGCCTTCTGGCAGAGCTCCAGCAACTCGTCTTCGTTATCAGCAAAGCCGGAGCCTAAGCCACCAAGGGCATAAGCTGCACGGACAATGACGGGGAAACCAATGTCTTTGACAACGTGCATGGCCTCCTCGACAGTGCTGGCGGAGGCAGACTTGGCGCACTTCTCGCCAATAGACTCCATGCTTCTGGCGAAGAGTTCACGATCTTCAGTTGTGATAATAGTGTCAATTGGGGTTCCGAGAACCTTAACGCCGAGTCCCTCGAATTCATCCTTCAGTTTAATTCCGACCTGCAGCGCAGTTTGGCCACCGAAAGTGACGTAGATGGCATCAGGGCGCTCGTAGAGAATCACTTTGCGGACAAAGTCGGCAGTGACTGGAAGGAAGTAGACCTTATCAGCCAGACCCTTTGATGTCTGAATGGTGGCAATGTTAGGGTTGATGAGCACGGTATAGATGCCTTCCTCCTTCAGAGCCTTGATAGCTTGACTTCCAGAGTAATCGAACTCGCCGGCCTGGCCAATGCTGAGACCACCACTTCCAAGAACCAAAACCTTCTTGACATCGACTCTGGGGTTCAGTCTCGCCGTCTCAGCAGCCTCGCCTCCAGGGAAGTGCACGGGAAGGTTCAATTGGCTGGCATCGCCGAGAGTCTTGACGATGGTGTTGATGAAGACATCAAACAGGAACTCAGTATCCCGTGGGCCAGGTGTGCTTTCGGGATGGAATTGAACACTGAAGTGTGGCTTGCTAACGTGGCGGATGCCCTCGTTTGAGCCATCGTTGGCGTTGACGAAAAGCTCCTCCCATTCTGCGGGCAATGAAGCGGTATCCACGGCATAACCATGGTTCTGGGAAGTAATGTGACATTTTCCAGTCAACATGTTCGTGCACGGAATATTGTGGCCGCGGTTACCAAACTTCATCTTCAAGGTACTTGCGCCAGATGCTCTCGCGAGGAGCTGGTGGCCAAGGCAGATACCGAAGATTGGGGTGCGGTTCTCTTGAACGGCGGCTTTGATGTGGTTGACGGTTTTGGTCATCATAGCTGGATCACCTGGGCCGTTGGAGATGAAGAGACCATCGTAGTCCTTTCCAGCAAGGGTGGGGAAGTCGTAGTCCCATGGGCATACAAGGACCTCAACACCACGCCTGACGAGGCACCTCAGTTGGTTGTACTTGAGTCCGACATCCAAGCACAGTACTCTGACTGGGCGGCCGGATGGGTGGATGAGAGCATCGGACGGCTTGGGAGAGTATAGTTTCGGAGCCTTGATGGAGACTTTGTCTACAGTCAGAAATATTCGAGGGGGCATTTGAGGAGATCTCACCATCTGCAACCAGGTTTGTAGCGTTCGGGTTAGACCACTCCACAGCCTCGAAACCCGAGCGCCAGTCCTCCGACAGACGGGTAGCGTTGCCGTTAGTAAGGTCTTGCTTCTGCAGGAGCATGCGCCCCAGCATACTACCCTCGTCGCGGATTCTCTTGGTGAGGGCTCTTGTGTCGACACCGTACATGGCGGGAACACCCTGTTCCTTCAGCCATGCTCCAAGGGAGGATGCGGCAAGGTAGTGGCTGTAGTCCTCGCCTGCATAAGAGGCAACGACTAAGCCAGCAATGTGAATCTCGGAGGATTCGAAGTGGACGGGAACGTCCTTGAGGAGTTCGTCCATTGTTTCCCGGGAGGGTACGCCATAGTTTCCTACAAGAGGAAATGTAATGACGAGGATTTGACCCCGGTATGACGGATCAGTCACAGATTCTGGGTATCCGACCATTCCTGTCTGGAAGACCAATTCTCCAGCAATGCTCTTCGGGGCACCGAAGCTGTAACCTTGGTACACGACGCCATCTTGGAGTTCGAGTGCGACAAGGCTCTCCTCGCTGCTGTCGCGCAGCCGAGCTGAGACCGGGACGTATGTTCTTTCGGCCATGGTTGCGAGTGGCTATGTGTCGTCGTCCGATTTGTACGACGTATGGCGGGGTATTCGTAAATCTCTGAGCTCGTCGAAGACGGGGCGGCAAAAGCCCTTGAGCCGCCTTAGAAGTTCAATCTAAGTATCTCACAGTCAATCAAGACGGAGAACAAGGCCGCAGATTAGACACAATTGAACATCAAGTAGAGGGAAAAAGACTCTGCGTGAGATTGGTGGGCATAGATCTCACAGTCAGAAAGTCGGAGCTGAAGTTCTCCCAAAAAAATATGTAGAAACCCATGTCATTATTCGTTAAGCGCTAAAAAAAGCTTAAGGCGAATTCGGCATTTTCATTGGCCAATATGAGTACCTGACGAGAAAATCTGCACAAAGGGCACTCACCGTTCTGCAAAGACCACTAGCGCATTATTAGTCATCACATCTCTCCCATTCCGAACTCGCTTCAGGCAGACCTCGGCGCTTTATGACAGCAAAGATCAATATTTTCATATCTTGAGAACAGTGGTGGCGACATAATTGTTTGGCATTTCTACTGTAATCTGTACCAAAGATATTTTAATATCAAGCTACTGTACATTGCATTTCCTGGTAAAGTCGTCAAATTTATTAAATCTCGATTTGGGATAGTGTTCCGAAATTATTTTAGATAACTTATTTCACGAAATTCACAACAAATAGCAACTTTTCACTAGCGACACAATCCGGGAACTTGAAAACCTAGCGGGTTCGTGGTGTGATATTTCTATGAGCGTAGGCTAAGCTGTGGGAGCATCCATAGTCTCCATGACTTCAAGTTGAGCTTTGGCGGTTGGTAGCAAAATGACATCTGCCACAACCAACTATGACCCGATCCTGACAGTTTGGATCGTCTATGCGAACCTCCCCCATTACGCTGAACTGATTGAGCCGTTTCGACTACCTTCCATTCCAATATCCGTCACCATCTCCGACCCATGTCAAACGTTTGGATGCTCATGTGGCCTTCCGGTGAGTCCTGTGCGGCTTCCTCCATGTCGCAATCCGCCACATCGAGCCCTTTCTCCTTACAGTCGCACCTGTAGGTTTGCCTGAACTCGGCAAGGGTTCCTCCTTTCAGAATCTGCAATGCCTGCTGGGCGACGGCGATCTTTGCATATCTGGCGCTCTCTCTCTCCACGCCAAGCAGTACCTGGCTATGAATCATCACAGTCGCGAGAATCTTTGGGGGCGTTCCGCTGTTGTCGTCTGGCATCGATGACGCAGTGATCCTATATTTTGCACATCCCATGTTCTGCTGGAGGAACTTGTGAAGGAAAGTTACTGGATGCTTGTTGGCGAACGTGTCGTATAGAGCCATATCCTCAAAGTACCACTTCACATGAAGGTCAAAGAAGCGCTCCACTTCTCCATAGTTGAAAGACGAGTCGACAAAAATTGCTCCAATGTATGCTTCAATGATATCTGGTAGACATTTTGGAGGGAGCTTAGTATGGAGCCAATAATCGCGAGCGCAATCTGCAACTCGCTTGCCATCTCGAACAGCATCTTGTTCAACTTGATGACGGGCTTCTTTGATTTCACACACGTATTCGGTAATGCTGCTTTGGATAATAGGGTTGAATTGCAGCAACTGCGTATGGAATCCAAGATCTACGCAAAGAGCTCCAAGGAACTGATTAGACACCATCGCCATCTTGTGTTCTGTCAACCACTGTGGATCTTTTGTTGGAAACCGATGAAAGAGGAAGTTGACACAAGCCATATCAAGCAATGAATCTCCTAGAAATTCAAGTCTCTGATAGTTGGGAACCCGTTCGTATGCAAATGGATATGACGGGTGGATAAACGCAGAGCGGAGAAGTCGAGGATAGTGGAAGTGGTAGTTGTGAGCAATTTCGACTTGCTCAGCAAGGCTACGCTGGGACGCCGTGGAAGCTGCAATCTGATAATTTGGCTTGGTGTAACCCTTGAAGTAATCTTCCCATTTTTCAATGGCATGATCAGTGCTGCAGACAAGTTCAGTGACGGCCCTCACTGCGTGATCCATTGCGTGTCCATTAGATGGTGTGAGTAATGCGGCACCAATTAATGCTTCCGACACATCCGCTATTGTCTTGTCGCCCAATTTGTGCTTTTTGGGGGCTTGAGCAGCTTTGCCTTTCTTGAGAATGAGGCCTTCTGGATACCACGCTCGTCTAAAGATATATTAGTGAGAATAAACATACTGATACCCCGAGTTACTTACCGATTAAATGCCTGAGAACGAATGAACTCGTATAATTTCAGCTGCAAAGCCACGTCCATAAGGTTCTTGTTGCAAATCATCAACATCCGTTTGACATGGAAATCAAACTCGTTGCTGTCCGGATGGAGAGTGTAGAGTGAGATTGACGTCGCCATTTTCAAAAAGCAGTCCCCGAGGAACTCAAGTCGCTCGTAATTACTTCCCATGCCTCTCTGAAACTCAACTTGTTCTTCGCCATGCTCGTCAGTATTTCGAGAATCTTTAGTCATGCATTCTATTGCTAAATCAGCTGAAATAGGGAGATGAAGCATGGAGCAGGCTTCAACAGCGATGAGATAGGATTCAATGCGGTGGATAATAGCAGGAAACGTGTAAGCCATAGCGACGATTCTAGTCGGGAGCTGCAAAAATTAGTGTGTGTCACTATACACATCTGGAGTACTTACTGCTGATATAGTAAGAGGTTCTGGAACCACGTAGCATTTCGTCGGCCCTGAAGTAGCTAGATCGTCGTGATCATCTAGGAAATTTCGGCGAAAAGGAATAACCTCGCCTTCGATAACTGGCTGGGTTTCACAAAATGTCCTCTTGCTTCTTGCTACTTTAAACAAGCTGCAGGAATACTCAAGGATGTTCGAGTTATTCTTTCTCGCTGAGCGAGTAGCTGTGTTTGGTGGCACGGGATCTAGTGGCTTATACTCGTGCGTTACTTTCACCGCCCATATTTTCCGCGATCCGTCGAAAGGGTCCAGAATGTACTTGTCCTCGAAAAAGGATTCTGGTGTTGTTGCGTCCCATTTGAGCCACTGATTATCACTGACTTTCCTCAAGATGTCCCATGAAATCATGTCCACCGGCAACCTTGTCTGGCCTGACGTGGCTGTGTCGGATATTGGGACTATAAAATAGGGCATTTGAGCAGGGTCGGATTCATACTCCTTGCTAAAAATATCTTTAAATATCCTTAGGGTGAAGGTATTAATTGATTCCAGTGTTTCAGAGGTGACTTCCAGACTCCCCACGGCTGTTGACACTGCTGCAGTGTGCTTCCCGCCACCAAAATACAATTGGAATTGTGGAAATGGTGGCAGTGGCTGACGAGTGACCAATCCAAGTGGTTGCGACGGGCGATCTAACTGGCCCGGGTCCTCCAATGATAGAATCGTCAGAAACAATTCGGAAGGGGTCTTACCGGCGGCCCACATGGAAGGCTTCGTGCGCATGTCGTAGTCTGTATTGGCCTTGGATGTTATTGCTAACTGGGCATTGCGCATTGCTGGACCTCGATCTTTGAATGTCGATAGAAGATACTCGTCGAGGTGCTTTTCTTTTCTGAGCTTGAGGCAAGCTTCGAATGCCGCAGAGCATTTTGCAACCTGCTTTGTGTTTGCTGGGCGCCCAGTTGCACCATGGACAGGTGAGTTCTCTGGAAGTATAACTTCACAAACATATTTCGCGCCCATCGCAGTCATCATGTATTCGGGGTGTGGTGTGCTTTCGCTGCTGTGTGGAAGAGACGCCACGAAATTTGCCAGCACACTTAGGCTCATCCTGTATGTCAATTTTGCACCCGTCGACGGCTCGATATATGTTCGCATTATGTTTCTCTCCTTGGCGAGGAAGTAATCCATATTGTAGTTGTTTCCAGAAAGCAAGCGATCTTCAGGTAAAGCCTGGCAAAACTCCTTGAGGATATTTTCATTCCGGCGGACCTCTCTAACAAGAGCCTCCTGCTCTTTATTGCCATGTTCGATGAAATGAATATAGTTGGAGTTGGTTTGTCTTGCCCTACCCCGTGACTGGATATACTGAATGACAGTCGCATAGAGGTCAAATCGAATGACGAGATTGCAGTCTGGTATATCCAGCCCTTCCTCTGCAACAGAAGTTGCAAAGAGGCAATTTATCTCGCCCTGCCTGAACCTCCTCAAGGTGATTACTTGGTTCCGGAAGGATGATTCGAGGTCCGCTCCATTTTTGTTTCGAGTACCAGTCTGCATCAGATAATTAGTATTTCAAAGAAGCATAGTTGAGAAGTTGAAATAAAGGGTGGGGTGGGAATAATTAGTGTGGGTATCTTACCAATGATCCAACGCGGAGGTGAGGAGTGCCTATTTGGGGGCTTGCAAACAAATCTGCCAACAATTTCGCCGTATACCTCTGCCTGACGAAAACAATACATTTATCGAATGTGGTTCGTTCAAATCGCCCCCGGAGGTGGACGGCAAGCCCCATAACCTTGGACGAAAGTTGACTGCGACATAGTTGCGGGGATGTGAAAACATGTGCGGTAATGATTTGTTGTGCACGTTGAAGCCTCTCCTTTTTACTTTCGAGATTGTTTAGAGGTAGTGGATCGACTTGGGATTGTTTGTGGAAGTTGCTTTCAATCTCTGCCTCTAGCCTTTTAGCTTCTTCTCCAGTGAAGCTAATCAACAATACCCGGTCTGCTATCCAGCTGCCCAGGTCAGAGCTAGCCTTTAGTGCATACGTTAATGGCTTCGAACACTCCTTAATCCCACCGATCAGCTGATGAACCTTTTTGAACAGTTGGCTCTCAGTCGAAGGAGGGAGAGGATCGTAACTCGCGATCTCTTCTTTTGTTTTCTTGTTGGTATACTGTAACAGGCTTGCATCAGACGCAGTAGCTATCTGGCTGTGTAGCAGGGCCTCGAGCTCTGCTGCCCCCCTTTTTATGTTCGTCCTCGCATCAACTGGTGAAGCCGTCATTCCAAAGATTCTAGGAAGCAGTGACTGATCAGGCTCGGAGGCATAGAAATCCTTGATGATCCTGGCATATGCGTGGTTTCGTTTTGCATGGTGGGCCTCATCAAATATGAGTAGGTTGATTTGCCTCATCGTAATAAAAGAGTGGTGCAAGCATTGAAATAGAACCTCGGCAGTACACACAATGACCATGTTCTCGTTCAAGTGCTTCTCCCAAAGCTCCTTGCTCCAGAGGTCGCAGCCCATATCTCCGCAAAATTGCTCCATTTTTTGATTCAGATTGCACTTGAGGACAGCGTATTGCTGAAACACGAGCGCGACCGAGTCCACAAGGAAGAAAGCAATGCGTTTATCGCCTCCATTTGCTCTACGCTCCAGTTCTTCATCGATGACATGGCGTAAAAGCAAGGCGGCGATTAGAGTCTTGCCAGAACCAGTGTCCAGCACTGCGATAATATTTTGCGTTTTTGCCCTTTCGAAGAGCTCAATTTGGTATTCTCTCGGGCTGGATATAATCTCCTGGCTCCCGCTGTCCTTGATTAGCCACTTGACGGACTGTTTGTCGTCGGCTTTCTCTGGCGCAGTCGAGCCTTTGGTTGCTTCGAGAACTCGACTTCGGATATATGACTCGCGAACTGTTTTTTCGTAGGACAATTCTTGGCTTTCGCTGGGATGTGCTGGGGCTTCGTCGTCGCTCTCTGTCTCATTTCCTCCGCCCTCATCCTCAATGGTCTCGGATAGAGCACCGTCTGCTCCCGGACCCTTGAAAACGCCCTCAATACCGCCTGGAAGAGGATCTTCATCAGTAGTGGGTTCTTTTGGTTGAAGTTCACGACGACGAAGATCTTCAATCACGGCATCTGTCGACCTGGTCGCCAATGCCGGCACCATGCCCTCGGAAATTTGCATGTTGGAAGCAATAGTTAGAGAGTGGGTAGGGGACGGTGAATTTGCTTGGTGAAATGAGGTTGGAAGTGGCTTAAGAATTGCAGGTGACCTGAGTGCTGTAGGTGACTTGGTTGCTAATACTGGCACTATGTCTTCGGAAACATGCACACTGGAAGCGGTGGACAGAGAGACAGTAGGGGATGGTGAATCTGCGTTGTAAAATGGGGTTGGAAGAGACTTGAGTCTTGTCACTTGAGAAGTTTCAACATCAAGATCCATACTGCCCTCACCTAGAGTCCCATCGACTCTAGTTTGGCTATGCAGTGGTGAATCTGTACCAAGAGTGTGACACATTTCGCCATATATGATGAAAGTTGAGGAGACAAAGAGTTAATGAAGTGAGAGGACTCCTTTGGTAGGAAATGTGACTGGTTATCAACCCAGTCAGTAAAGAGCTGACTGTGGGTGTGGAAGGAAGGCTCAGACGAGCTGGGTAATATTAGAAGTAAGTAAGGAAGAGAGAGTAGGAAGATAATAACTTCCAGGAAGGGAAATTAATAGTGAAAACAAAGAAACAAACACAACGCTCCGCTCTGCTCACGTATGAACTGTAGCAAACGACTTAAAATCGGGGCAAGCCACACAGCCACGCCGACCTCAAAATGCCTGAAATCAAACTAAAAGTCTAGAAGAGAAAAGGGGTTCAAAGGCCCGGGTATACCTAGTTCTGATTTACAGACTTCCCGTTATGTAGTGTGAATGTTATTTACTTTGAATTTCCACGTTGAGGGAGTGATGTTATCAAGAAGACAAGCTTTGGAGTTTGGTTGGCAATGAGCAGTGTGCTTGGCTTCACCGCCTTTGCCAAGCCAACTGTGCTCCAAAGCTCAAAGCCACAGCCTCGTCCCCCCACCACAAAGCATAGAACTGCGTTGTCGCAACTCAGCCTCGTCACATACATACACCATGGAGGACCAAAACATCAAATCGGTCTTTGCGCAAGCAGAGAGGAAGAGGCAAGAGATCGAGCAGACCTATGACAGGAATAGCACTGCATACCATGATAGCCTCGCAATGGCAGTTGGGACCTACGAAGAGTGCCGTGTACTTGCAGACAGACAGTCCCTGTTCAGCCCCAACGAGATACTCGAGGACATAACTACTGGCGACCTTCCGTAAGTTCGCTGATGTGCGGGCTTGATAAGAAATACCAGCTGACCAGCTTGTCAGATATCTCCTCATCGACTACCATCTTGGCGACCTTTACACGCGAACATCGAACCCAGACCGGCAGACCGCCCTCACACGGGCACGAGTCGCATACGAGCGCTTCCTCAACCGCCTTGATAGCTATGCTGTCCTATCTGGCAACTCAAAGAAGATGAACGAGGCATATAACGAGAACCCCACTACCTTTTCCACCATATCAACGACAGACTTCACCGCACGGCGGGCCGCCAAGATAGAAAACTTCAAGCTAGAGAAAGACCTGAAGCAGAAGATCGATGTACGTTTCCAACCCCCCCCCCCCCCCCCCGGATCCTCTATATACTATAGATATGTGATGCTAATAATATCTCGCAGTTCCTCTCCCGAAATCCTGCCTACCTGTCCCAAGACGAGGATGCAATCCGCGACCTCCACCTCGCCAACATTTCACTCTCTACCCACAACACATTCCAGAACCTTGAATCCCTCAACCTTGAGATGTCCGTATTAGCCTCTAAGCCACCCACGCCACCGCCTGGGCCCGAAGCCCTCGCACGCGATTACCGCGAGCGCACAGGCGCACGCACAGGTGCTGACTACTCCGACCGCCTTGACCGGCCCATCTCGGAGTTAATCGCTGCGAATAATGCAGCAGGGCCGTTACTGGATAAGAGCGGGAAGCCGCTCAAGGTGTTCACGCTGACTGGTGGCCGGAAGCAGCTTCAGGATGGGGTGTTCAGGTCGGGGCACAACCTGCCCACGATGAGTATTGATGAGTACTTGGAGGAGGAGAGGAAACGTGGAGGGATCATCGAGGGTGGTGGAGAGGCGAGTGGTATTATTGCGGAGCCTGATGAGGATGACTATGAGAAGGGCGAGGCCGAGACGTTGAAAGCGAGAGCGTGGGATGAATATGTGGAGGAGAATCCGAAGGGGGCTGGGAATACGCTCAATAGAGGGTAGAAGCTCGAACTTTATCTATGCACCTAGAAAAATCGTTGCATATCATGCAATTTGTGTGAGAACTGCTGTTGGCAATATGGCCCCATGAATTTTGCAACAACTCTGCAATAGCTAAAACTCGCCTCACAGTGTAGACACCCTCGGCCCAATCTCAACTCCCGTCTTAAGGACATTTTCCTGAACACCGCTCTGAATCTTCCTATCCAACTCCTCCGGATCGAACTCCGTCCCAATCGGATTCTCCGCAAACACCGCCCCTTGCATAAACTCCGTCGCCTCTCCCGGGCTCTCAAAATTATCCACCTGCGTCTCAATCTGATTCCCATCCGGATCCGTATAATACATACTCGTCGTCACCCCATGATCTACACACCACGTAGGAAGAACCCCAAGTGCCTTGCGTTGCTTATACGCCTGCACCAGATCTGCAAGGCTGGCGAAAGTGAAGGCGACGTGGTGCATCCCCGCTCCCTTGCTCCCGCCTAGCTGCGGTTGCGCGCTGGGATCGGCGATGAAGGCGATGCGGTGGTGCTCATCGTCGTATCTGAGGAATGCGATGGTATCGTTCTGGAATACGACGGTGGCGCCGAGGAAGAGGGCCCAGAAATTGATCATGCGTTGCTGGTTGGCGGTGCGGAAGACGACGTGGGCGAGGGAGATGGGGCTGATGACTTTGCCGCTGCTGGCTTCGATGGGAGCGGCCTCGGCGCTGGGAATAGACATGGTTAAGGGTGTGATGTGGAGCTTGGTGAGGAGCTGATGGGTGTGAAGTCAAATGTAGGGATTGCGTAGTGGTTATATTTCATACTTTTGCAAGCATTGAAATGACGCACTTCGATATGCAAGGAAAGCTTACAAGGCAGTTCCACATCCGTAAAAGTTTGTATCACCCGATGCCCCCTTGGAGAAAACCTTACTGGGCTCGGTGCGATTAGCCACTGTTGCACAAGTCATCCAGGATGACCCCTCTCCGCGGATACAGGTCACGACATTAGGTGACGTGGCTTGAGGGTAGAAAGTGCGCCAGCCCCTTGGATCTATCTGGTGGGACTGTTGAATGTTGTCTACGCGTTTAGATTCGCTCCCTTTGAGAATTCACAGTCTCCAAAGGCTGCAATGTAACCACCCGTGCATCGATCAGTTTCATACTCAGACAGTACAGCATACGTCGTAACTTCGCTTATTAGTAAAAGGCAGTTAGAAGGAAACATATATTCCGAGGTGAAGATCATTTCGCTCAGGAGAATACAGGGTGGATGATAAAACTGAAGCGAGCACTTGCGATCGCTTCGTCCAACGTCCCACCTACTTCCACCGACTTTCTTGCCAGTTACGTTGGCAATTTTATCTATCATGACAGCGAAAAAACAGAATGGTCTGCCGGAGGCTACTAATGGGTGCCGCTTGGATATAATCATTGTTGGCGGTGGCATGGGCGGCCTATCTGCCGGTATTCAATGTGCCCTATCGGGGCACCATGTGACAGTCCTCGAAGCTGCGAAGGAGCTTGCTGAGGTACGTTACAGTGAACGCTGTGCCCACCCTGGAGTGATTCGGATTTCTGGTGATGATACTGACATGTTCTCAGATTGGTGCAGGTCTCCAAGTGAGCCCCAACGCCTCGAGACTATTTCTCAAATGGGGCCTATCCAAGTCTTTCTGGAGCTCCGCGGCGAGACCAAATTCATTGAACTTCCGCCGGTATTCAGATGGGAAGATTCTGTTCAGAGAGCAAAATTATGGTCCCGACATGAAGCGAAAGTATGGATCTGAGGTCTTAAATATTTCTCGAGCGGATGTCCAAAAGGGACTTTATCATCGAGCTCAGGAACTCGGAGTTGAGTTTCATTTCGGCACAAGAGTCGTTGAGGTTGATATGGACGGTGGGCGAGTAACATCGGCCGCTGGCCTAGAATTCCAAGGTGACCTCATCATCGGCGCTGATGGGATATGGTCGCGGTGTCGAGAAGTTCTCTTGGGTAAACAAGACCACCCGGAAGCAACAGGCGATCTTGTCTACCGCATCATTCTCAAAGCAGAAGATGTCCCCGCCGGGGATCTTAGAGATAAGATTACGAACCCAGAACTTAATTTCTGGTTTGGGCCAGACAGTCATGCCATCTCGTATTCTATTCGGGGTGGCACTGTGCTTGGTCTCGGCCTCGTACGCCCAGATGACCTTCCACCCGGGGTTTCTAAGAAGGAGGGCTCGGTCGAAGAAATGAAGGAGCTGTTCCGTAACTGGGACCCAATGTAGCTTCACCATTCCATTAGAATTGGCAGCCGCTGATCTCTCATAGCTTGACTCGATACCTAGATCATGTCAAACATGTCGAGACATGGAAGCTGATGCATCGTGGGTCTTCGAGCGTTCGATCATTGTATGTATCATCAATGCTAATAAACTTCAGGACAGGAGGTAGACACGTGGATAAACGATGAAGGAAACTTTGTTCTGATGTAAGATCGATTTACGAGCAGCGTTACTCCCGTCCCGACTAACATATGTGCAGTGGTGACTCCTCTCATCCAATGATACCTTACCTGGCCCAAGGAGCCAATTCGGCCATCGAAGACGGCGCAACCATTGGCCTGCTCCTAGGCAGAATAACGTCAAAATCGCAGCTCCCCCAAGCCTTGCAGATGTTTCAAACAATCCGTAAAGTGCGTGGGGAGGCGATAGCACGGGAGTCACTGAAGATGGTAAGTATGGCCACGAGTCCCAAGAAAGTCAAGATCTTAGCGCTGGTGACTGATATAAAGAGTAGCGCACAGTAAACCACATGCGTGATGGCCCCGAGCAACAAGAGCGAGATTCGCTATTTGAGAAATACTCTGATTCCAAGCGCGAAATCGAAGGGAAATTCCCACTTAGCTGGTAAGATATATCCCAATCTTGCTCCTACCTTTGGTCTGCTTCATCTGATCAAATGCCGATAGGGTATGCCCGGTATTCCAGCCATGGCTGTATGGATACGATGCGCACATCGAGGTTGAGAAAGCCATAGAATCCCACCCCTTTATTTGATGTAGTAAATAAAGGCAGGGGCAGTTTGCCTCCTGTATGCTATATTCCTTATTATAAATCGATGGCCTGTGCACCAAGCTCAGGCCCCAACCATCCCAGATAGTGCGGGGAAAATCCGCGCTACTTCCATTGAGACAAGCCGAGACCACCGAAAAAAAGTTGTCCCATGTGCAAAATTACTGTGGTAGACCGACAAGGTATATATTTCTACAGACCAAGAGACGATACAACATCCAGCACAACGCAATAAATAAGGAAGAACCCCCCCAAAAGCCATTCCGAGACAAAGCGAGCGTTCAACACACTCGCAGGTTGTAGGCACTAGCGACGGGTAACTGTTGGGAAGGGATAACCGATAAAGCTGGAGAGGTGGAGCCGCAGACGTCACTGCACACGCGACTCCCGAGGGCGCCCGAACGAGCACAAGGCAGATAAGACAACAAGACAAACAGCTTGTTGAACGACCACGAAACATATAGCAAAAACGACCGAAAAGCGAATAAGCACAACGAAAGATCTTGAGCCCAGAAAACCCTAATAAGTGAGCCAGAGCTATTCAACAAGCACACACCGCTCCCTGAGAGACCGTCACAATGGCACCAGGACAACCCAAGCCGTAAGTTCACCGCTCCCCACCTCCAATCCGGCCCCTTGCCCCTCGTCCGGGAAACATAGACCAAAACTCCAGCTAACACCCCTTGTCCAGGCCGTCGCGCGCACCACTCGTCATTGCCGCCTTCGGAGGCGCTGCAGCTATCTTTGTCGGCCTGAAATGGCGCGCCGTGTTCGCTCGCAGCGAGGCGGCTAAGGCACGCAGTGGGGCAGGAGGAGGAAATGTGTATACAGTCCAAACGGGACGTAGTGGTGGGGGGATCTGAGGAGATTGGACAGCGGTGATAGCTGTTGTTAATATCTTATTCTGATGCACGGACTGCGCGGGGGGAATACCAATATGAGGCAGGCGTGCTACGAGGATGGCACAAGGAGTGGGGGTATGGAATAGTATATCAGCTGAGTAGTTTACAATGGCATCTCTATTCTCGACTACACGGTTTGTTGCTTTTCCCAACGTCGATGACGGGTATAAATGCAGCATGTCTGTCGACAGAAGGCGGAAACCCATTGGTCCTGGCACCAAAAGTGAAGAATGAAGAAATGGCATGGCGTGCTGCCTCCCGCAGGACTACTTGGTTTCCGGTTCTGTTCCCTTTCTGGGACAGCCTAGGCCGCATGTTTATCGTCGCTGTATTCACCATCACCGAAGCCCTCCTCGTCGGCATATCTTGTCGCCGCAACTTTATGTCGCCGCATCCTCTTCCTGCTGCCCCAGTTATCACTAAGATTTGCCATCCCTTCACCAGCACCAGGGCCGGCGCGCACACACATAACCCCACAGGAGTACAGTCTATCAAGGGCCAGTATTTATGCTTTGCGAGCCTATTGATAACTGGATATGTGTGGAAGCTAACTCGCTGGACTTCTTGGCCACATATATACCCCCTTCCATTACCCACGACCGTGACACCCCCCCTTTTCCCAGACAATGACAGCCCCAAACCACCCGTCGCTCCAACGGCGCACTTAGAATCCCACACCCAAGTGTCAATATCCCGTAACCCTCGATACGCCACTTCTTCTCCAGGCCCACCCATTCACCGACAACCCTCTCAACCCCGAGATACGACCGTATTACTCCCATCGCGGCGCCGACCCCCCAATTTGGATACAGACACCGTACCGCTCTGTTGATCCATCCATCCCCGACGACGGACCGCAGCTCCCCTCCATTACCCTGCCGCAGGTCGCCCCAGGGGTACCATCTCTGGGAAGGTGAGCTGCGGGTGTTCATGTAGGGAGGCTGGGTTGGGCGAGGTGCGGCGAGGGAGGATGGTAGAAATTAAATAGTACCGTGATTTGACTACTGATATTAGATTGTGCGCATTTATGTCTCGATACGTGACCTCAGCAGCTTGACCACCGCTGTGTGCCCGTTGCTGACAGCATAGGATAGTGGCGTCCGGCCGGCCCTGTCTTCTGACTCGATGTTAGCCCCACTCTGGAGTAGTAGCTCGAGGCTGAGCTCCTGTCCGTTCTCAGCAGCATATGATAGTGGCGTCCGGCCAGCACTGTCTTTTGACCCAACTTCGGCCCCTTTCTCGATTAGTCGCCTGAGGCTACGCTCCTGGCCGTTCTCAGCAGCATACGATAGTGGCGTCCGGCCGGCCCTGTCTTCTGACTCGATGTTAGCCCCACTCTGGAGTAGTAGCTCGAGGCTGAGCTCCTGTCCGTTCTCAGCAGCATATGATAGTGGCGTCCGGCCAGCACTGTCTTTTGACCCAACTTCGGCCCCTTTCTCGATTAGTCGCCTGAGGCTACGCTCCTGGCCGTTCTCAGCAGCATACGATAGTGGCGTCCGGCCGTCCCTGTCTTCTGACTCGATGTTAGCCCCTCTCTGGAGTAGTAGCCTGAGGCTGAGCTCCTGGCCATTCCTAGCGGCATAACATAATGGCGTCCGGCCAGCACCGTCTTCTGACTCAATGTCGGCCCCTTTCTGGAGCAGTAGCTGAATGCTGCCCTCGTACCCTTTCTCAGCGGCATACGACACCGGCGTCCGGCCAACCGTGTCTTTTAAGTCAGCGTCAACTTCTAAGTCGAGCAGCACCCTAAGGCCATCCCTGTGCTGATACTCGCTACGAATCGGAACCCCCTCTATTATCTGGGAGATAGGGTGAGGGGTGTTTTCATGTAGTGGTCCTGTTGTAACCAGATCTCCCTTCCCAGCTTCTATATGAAGCAAATCCGGCCGGAGAGATACTAATACCTGCGCAACCTCCTCTTTTCTAATATCTTCAGCACATATTAATAAAACGTGTAGGCAGAGACTCGCTGATGCGTCGTCTACGTGTAGGTTCGTTGGCCACTCGAGAGCTTCAATCCACTGCCCTAGAAGAAGATGTGCGTAGGAATTACTCCATTTATTGAGAAGTTCGACGAAATCCATAAACTCATCTCGTATTTTCTCATCGCTGCTTCCCAAGTGATTTAGATGCACCTGAAAATTTACGAGTGCGTACATGAGCAATGACTTCTCAGACAGGTGTCTTACCATCATTTCGACTTTTGTTAATTCCCCGTTAGCGTCTGCTGGTGGAAAATCTGGGCGGAAGACGATTCTAAGGTACCGGCAACACGCAGTTGCTATCTCTATATCTCCTTGAATTTCTTCGAGGTGATATGGCCCCGCATGTTTGTCTTCGTGCAGAAGAAATTCTCTGGCCGTCTGGTGTATGAGTTGTACAATTTCACCGGAGGGTGAGTCTCTAACCTATGAGTGCACTATTTAGCCACCTAGTAGATGAGAGAACATATATATTTACCTCAGCTAGTCCCCCACAAGACGACAGTATTGCCTTGTCTAATCGATGGGGTCTGTTGTCATCCAGAACATATGTTGAAAAGCCTGTTCCCTGTAACTTGGAAGGGGTAGCTAGGGCATCGCGAAGCTCTGTAACTAAGATAGGTCGCTCGGCGAAAGTAACCCAGGCTAATATTCGTCGCCCTCGCTCTTGTTGCTCTTGATCTTCCTTGTAGTTCTCGACCAATGAATTTATCATGGCCCAGTAAAAACCGTCTTTACCCCCGAGCTCTTTAGGAAGACTACGCAGCCTAGTATTCAAAGAAAATTTAGTGTAGCCACCATTGTTAATATAACGCTCTAGATCTCTCAGGACCAGCGTGACCCACATGAAAACCCCATCACAATGTTTCATAATATAATCCTTAGCCTCTAGTAAAGTTTCTTCTTCACATCCACCTTCTGAAACCATTCGTTTAACCCACCTTTCCACAACTACTCTGATGTCCTCTTCATTCACATCTTGTAGCTTAACGTGATGAGGAACGAGCTGTAGTCGGGAGTTGATATTGTTCTCCGGCCTGCTTGCAATGAAAACCTTCACCATGCAACTGCTCTTCGGATTTGGACGCGCAAGGTCAAGAAGTAGTGTAAGAATATCGCCTCGTTGATCATTGTTAGATTCATCCATTCCGTCGACGATAATAAAAACAGACAAATTAAAGTCAGATTCATGTAGGGATTCTAAAACCTCCTTAAGATCGTCATAGCTCCAGAAAGGTTTGTGTTCACTTGACACTTTCGCCCCCCTCCCTAGCATGTATTCATGTGCATCTTTCGCCGCTCTCGACGACAGCTTTCGGTAACGGTCTCGAATGAGCGAGAAAAGTCCGCTGTTATCGCTCCAGATCTGGTAGACAATTGATCGAAGCATAAGCTCGTGGCTGGTCTGCGTGTTACCACCTCGGAAACTGTAATAGAATCTTGAAATGATGGCACTCTTATCTGAGGGGTTGTTGAAAACCCACCCACCCTTCCGTGGGCTGTTGAGTAAGGGGTCTCTCCCTTGCAACAGGTCTCTCTGTTTTGCTTGCCCAAGAGAGGTGTCCTTCTCCAGTGCCTTTACCATGAATTTCACAAGGGTCGACTTCCCGCTTCCTGGCTTCCCTTCCAGCCACAGCACAGACGGCTGATCGCACTGGACCCAACTGCGGTATTTTGGGTGATAAAAAATTCTTTTACCCGCTGCGTCAACGTTTTGTATGCCAATCTCTCTTGCATTCCATTCCTGAAATTCCAGTGTTTTTAGGCATTCTGTGACGGTTTGCTTAGCGCCTTCTCGGGCACCGAGCTTTGGATAGCCACTCACCTCTTCTTTCCCTTTCTCTATCTATGCTTAAACAATGGCTAGGCGCACTTCGCATATGGTCACTATTTCCTGACGATATTAGAACCCGTAGCTGATGCATACCCATTCCCGCACCGCCTGTCTCAAGCTTGTCAAACCTATCTAAAAACGACGTTCTGGCGGGGAGTTCAAGTTTGTCAATGCCATCAATAATAAGGACGATCCCGGGACTGGCCATTATTAACACCTTTAATAACCCCCATAGAAGGTGATTGCAATCAGGACGTTCGTAACCCGGCCGAAACGTTGGAATAGGAAGCTTTGACGGCGAGCCCTTGTTTTGAAGCAGCTGCAGTACCAGAGAGGCCACCACCCCTTCTTCGGAATCATTGCAGGAGCAAAATATGGATGCAATACCCTGCTCGTCCGTCTGAAATTTATCCCGAGATAGACTGCTGAGGACGTAGGACATAACGACAGTTTTCCCGTCGCCATGCTCTCCGTGGAGCCAAAGATTTGATGAGGACGCAGATTTCCAGATTCGATATTCCGAGCTGTCCAAGAACCATCCTAAGGATAGTTTGATATCGGGTGATTTGCACAGTTGCTTTGCTGAGGTCGGAGGTTCTGATTTTGCAAGCTCCATGCCAGGCCAGAGCGTCTCAAATTTGAGCCGTAATCTATTAGCGTACTGCAAACCTTCTAATCAAATCAATTGAGTTAGTGATATCATTTTTCTCTAGCTACGACTGATACAGTAATACCGTACCGTCATCGTCAATCCAGCTTTTGAGCCTGTTAAGAACCTTTAAATATCCTGCATCGGCCGCCGTGCGGAATTTAGTCATTTCCATGTGATTAGCATGAATGGTGTCGAAATTGTAGCCTCGTATCTTCGCTGATTCAGGTTCAACGACGCGCTGACATGTGTTAGGGTATCATTAGAGTTGGGCGCAAATTAAACTTACACGTCCAAGAAAGTCTACTGGCATTTCCTCGACAAAAGCGTGAAGAGCAATGGGTTTCAGGCTGCTCTGGCGATCTCCGAGGCGCCTTTGCACCATAGTCAAAAATCCATTCTCGATGTTTGCCAGAACCTCAGAGTTTCTGCCTAGAACTTTCAGAAGCTTCTTATTTGGCGTTTTCACTAGACTGACTATATTTGCTACAGCAGTTGCAAATGTTTCCAAGTCAGACCCTGCATGCGGAGTTCCCAAGAAAGCGATGCCACACGTTGATGAAAGAATGTCGCTTTGAGCTTCCTCGTTTGGATTGTTGCAGACAAGAAGAGCATCCTGACATACTAGGCCCCCGAGGCTGTGGGCAACGAAAATAATAGGCCGTCCAGCAGCGTCTCGTCGGAGTGCGGCTAGGTCGTTGATTAGGTTCGTCGAGTGTTCCCGAACCGTGTTCTGGCCAGCAACGCGAGTTAAATTAACCACGTCGGCATCATACCCATAGGTTATGATCCGGGCAGTCGGGAGATCTTTAGGGAGGAGTGACTTGAACCATGGATCGTTTTCTCCGGTAGCGGTCCAGGTCCTTTCCCGATGACCGGTGAGACCATGAAGGAAGATTAAGCTGGCAGGCAGGTTAGAATATAGGCAGTGAGGCTGTCATGTTGATGCTCACTCCACTCGAGCATTTGCGACATCTGCCACAATAGAGGGCCCAAGTGCTTGCGTTGAAGAATAGGGTGTGGTAGGAGAAGAACCAAGCGCCTGGCCTGAAGACTCGGGTTTGGGGGTAGAGCGGCGGAAAAATCGCTTCATTGTAAATGCGTATATATCCAAACCTAATATGTGTTCCGGTGGTCATTTCCGAGGCAAAATGAAGTCAAGCGTAGACAGAGTGCGCTTGTCTACGAAGGGAGCTCAGCCTCGCATGCAGGCGAACACTCCATCATGCGGCAGGGATATTTCATTTTATCTTCCCCAGTCCAGTAATCTGATCAATGCCTCGTGGATGTGTGATGCCCACGACGTGGCCACAAAGCTGAACCAATAGAAGTCCACAAAAATACTAGTTGGGTGGCTGCAGTGGCCTAGCAGGGGTAGAGTTTGGGCGGCTGTTGACCGTGCGTATTTCGGAGGGGATGGCGGCATACCAGGGCACTGGTGAAAGCTAAAAAGATAAAAATCTAATGAAATTTTGTGCATGGTGTTGACTTGGGAACCTGGTTTGTATGCTGCGCTGTGGTGGAGATGGGTTTTCTTCTCCGTCGCCGAGATGAAGGTAATTATTGAAGCTTTCTCCCAACTGGATACCATGGAATCACCCAGACATGGCTGCAACCGCCACAAAATCCTATGACAACGAGCCGAGCGCCACAAGGGGCTCCAAAGGAGGTTTCAAAGTGGGAAGCTGCCCTGCAGAAAATAAATCCTTCGGTGCCAAAGCCGTCGGCGAGCCGCGAGGATGAGCATATCGAGCTCAAGCGCGACTTGGCGGGCTTGATAATGCGGCCCTCCATCTCGGCATCGGATTCAAGTGAGCGCACTGAGACGAAGCACAACAAGGAGATTGGGAATATGGAGTAGAGAAGAAGACACCGTGTAGTCCAACCGCTGTAAAAAGGCAGCGCTTGGAATAATTTCTCTTGAGAGTAACTCTCTCGGGTCCTAGTGACGTAATATCCCTGAAGGGGATCTCTCTCATTGACCACTTGTTTACCCTGGACGGCAGCGAAAAAGTCGGAGGTGTCGCCGCGGATTCTCGTTACGGGCCGTTCCGGTCACTAAAGCTACCGCTGCGGCGCTGCTGTCACCGCAGCCTCTCACCGCTGACACACCCACCTCTCACGCCCAGAGAGGACTGCTGCCGCCATCTTGGCGACGTTCTCCTGATGACGCTTATTTTTCTCGTGGCGGTTGTAATTACTCTTATTTGAATACCCTAGGTTGCACGCTTTGCAAAAGATTTGCTCGGGTTCTCAGCCTCGCCTTCCTTCCGGAGGTGCTTTGCAGTCTTGAGGTGAGCCTTGATGCCCTTTTCCTCAGGGTATGTGAGGTCGCACACCTCACAATAGAACCTTTTTGCCCACTTCTTCCCACTGGAAGTCAGGCCGTCAATTTGGTTCTTTCAACTTCGCACCTTCCCCAGACTTGCCTTCACTTGGAAAGCTGCATTTTGGACGAACCCCTGGTATGAGCTAAGTGTCTCGCTCTTCTATCTCACACGCCATTACGGCCCCTGATTTTCTTTCCCCTTGAGGCTTCACCGCCGATAATCGACTTTTTAAAGACCCTGCCCGTGCCAGCGCTGATCAAATACGCCAAGTCGATGCCGCCAAACAGGCCAACCCTCCGATGGGGCGTATATGCAGTTACGCTCGAGAAGCCGGGTTGTCGACCTATCTTATATATTGGTTCGGGAACTAGTTCGGTGTTTGGTGTCGCTGTTTGTCTACAACATTACGATGAGGGGGACCACCTCCCACAATATGTTAGCACGGCGTTGTTAGACGGCTTTAATATTACGCACAGGGGCCTAATCTGTTAGACACCAATGCAGATGCCTGCTGGCGATACTACGCTATTCGACCATGTGCTTTCAAAGACATGGTGATGCTTGATCGCTGTGGCCGGCTTCTGCCCTCTGCTGGAAATTGACGTCGATGTGGAGTTGTTGTCATGGGCATGCTGTCACCGCTACTGCTGTCACTTCTCACCCCTGAGATACAGTAGACAAAAGGACAAACGGACAGAAAGGCAAGTAAATGGTGGGCTGACGCGCATGCGGGTCATAGATCGATAGGATTGTGAATCCTTTGTTCCATCATGCGATGCGGGATTATTTCCATCATTGAAGTTCTTTAAATACTAGTCGGGTGGCCCAGGTAAGGAGGAAGGGGGAATGGTTCTGTATAGTAATGCTGCCGTTTTGATGGGATGGAGAGGGGAATAGGGGGTTTGTCGGGATAGAACGGAATACGAACGAGAATGAAGTAAGAGTAAAAATATAACGGAATCCTGTGCATATCAAATATAGAACAATACTTCTCCACGACAGGTGCTATTTCAGGAGATCTGGGACGGTATTCCGGACGATATTACAACCACGAAGCGTAGGAGGAAGTTGGGGGCAGCTTGCAAAAGACTTGCTGCACGCGACAAGCGGCCGCCACAGCGCGCCGTAATCCCATTGTGTGCCACGCGAGGCGGGACATGGCTGCTGTCACGAAGCAGGATTTCCCGCCACCGAGTATTCGTGTCACCGAAACCAGGCTGTTGTCGATAGGTGCTGTCGCCTCTCGTACTATCACTTCCCGTATTTTTTATACAGTAAACGGATGGACGGATAGACGTACTGACACACATCAAAGTACATGGATAACACACAGCATGCGGGCAACCCCCTCAGACCCTACTGTTCACTTGGGTTTCTATCTAGTCGAATCAAACACATCTCTAGCGCAATATGTTGGCATTATATTACCAAATCAAGACTGCTGAATCCGTGGGAGCCCCTTCGTCATTGGGGATCTTGAAATACCCACTACATTGCCTCCCGGGTGTTGGTGGTCCGGGTTCGGTGGGATCAATAGAGGGATACACACTTAGGATAGGAAGAAACAGATAGCAGAACCTTGTGAAGATTAGATATCTCAAATACACTATAATTCAACCCATGATTCGCAATCATGGCTGCTAATCTTGGTATCGAGAGCCCGCTGCCAAAAGGTTCTTTTCGAGACTATCGTTCTACCGCGTTAATTGAGTGCGCCCCGGGGTTTTCTCGAGGTGTGGAGGTAAACCCGGATATCAGCTATCATAGATGCATTGAATATTCTCATCTTTGATGAGAGTGGTGATCCGCTATGACGCCGATGGTGGATGTTATCGTAGGAGTGCTGTCACCGCCCCACTGTTGTCACCTCCCTACTACTGTCACCTTCCTACTGTTGTCACCTCCCTACTCTCACTTCTCACTTCCCACCTCTCACACACGGTAGACAGATAACCCTCTGGCCGGCAGGGGGGGTGGTAGGTTGAGTTGACGCCCACGCGGGCCATGAAGGCGGACAGCTCGAATGTTATTTGCACTCAATGTTGATTGATGTATTGGTTCAGAGTGGAAGTAAGTTCGTCGCTGATTGGTCCTTAAATACCCGCAATATTGTGGCCCCCCGGGTGTTTGTTGGTGATGGAGTGGGTTTAATGCCATGGATGTGGGGGATGGGAGGGAATCTGCTCGAAAAACGTAACATATGAGAAAAAGACATTAGAATAACGTGTGTATTAAATATATTAACTATATGCTATTAGAGTAACCCATCCATCCCCTTTAACACTCTCTCCCTCCCCCCCAAACTCCGACCCAATGATATGAACCCAGATGAACCCAGATGAACCCAGATAAAAATCCCCAAAAAAATTAATTAATAATATTCGTTAAACGCAGGCGCCGCCCGCTGCCACCGCTTTTTATATCCTCCCGCCAACCCGCAAATAGTGATGTTGAAAACAATGGGGTATCTCCGCTCTCCTCCTCATCAGTTCAGTCGTCCGTTCCCATTGATCGATTAGATCAAGGGCATGCAGTGCACGCAAAATCTATTAGCCCCCTCTGTTCCCTCCCCCAAAATTCAAAACCAACAACCCAGAACACCGGATCCAGATCCGGATTCCAAACCCCCTCACCTGCTAACCAACCTCCAAGCAGGCCCAACATAACCCGGCAACACATCTCCCACCTCCTCCACCGCCCCCTCCACCCCA
>JPKA01000096.1:0-11896 GCA_000750875.1 Pseudogymnoascus sp. VKM F-4517 (FW-2822) | reverse complement strand
AGGTCCCGGGTACTGGTTTCGAATTGCGCTGACGATGGGATTCGTAGTCGGATGTATACAGAGCAGAAAGTTTTTCCTTCTCTTCTTTCGTTAAACCTTGTGCCGCATTAGCATCTAATCCCATATAATAAAAATAATTAAACATCAACTGACCATTTACAAGCCCCACCCTCGCCAATTTATGGATATTAGTCCAAACGCGACGATACCGATTCTCCTCCATCGATGAAAACTGGCAAATACTCCTATGATCCCCCTCCACCGAAATTGCCGTTTCATTCGGCCAATCCAGCGTCGCCGAATCCTCCTCGACCACCTTCGCGCCTACCCACGGCAACTGCTCAGTCTCATAGAAGCTCAAAATCTTCAGCTCCCTCCCCCTCTCCACGAACCGCCTCGAGATCCCACGCAGCACCTCCGAGCGTGCCTGCAGCTCACCCACCACCCGCACATTCGTGCTTAAGCCCAGACTCGCCGCGCGCAGTATCCTCGCCACCATGGTCCCCCAGCGCGCCAAGTCCGCGCCACGGTGCGGCGTCCCAAAAAACGCTATTGCCGTGACGGCGTCGCGCAGTTCGTGGAAGCGCGCACACTCATGCGCGCGATTGAGCGCCTCCTTGACGACGATGCCGCCGAGGCTGTGGCAGATGAAGATGATAGGCCTAGTTGCCTCTTCGGCGCTGCGGCGCCAGGTGAGCAGTTCCTCGAGGAAGCTGTCGGCGAAGGCGGAGATGGAGGCGGTAGACTGGCTGAATTGCACGGCGGAGTTGTAGCCGTAGGAGAGGATGCGAGCGTGTGGAATTTGCTTGGGGAGGAGGTCTTGCAGCCAGTTGACTTTAGCGCCGGAGGGAAGCGTGCGCGTCCATGTGCGCTGGTAATCGCCGTTGAGGCCGTGGAGGGCGATGATGTCGATGGCGTGAGCGTCGGAGGAGGGTTGGTTGGCAAGGATGAAGAGGCCCCAGCGGCTTTGGTCTGGAGGTTCGGGTGATAGAGGGGCGCTGGGGGCGGAGTTTGGGATGAGAGGGGTTGGATTTGAAGGGGCTTTTCTTTTCCAGAATGGCATTGTTAGGGCTGCTTGATGGGGTTCATGGCGGTTTATTGTATAGATCATAGATTGAAGGCTGATGTAGGTAGACCCATGCGCGCACACTGCATGATGCATGATTAAGCGGGCGCCAATAAGGCCCAGGTCACGTACCAACACTTGTCTAGAAGCTGGTCGAGGCAGTGTTCACCAAATAGTATTCGAGTATTTTGAGGCTCACCTGTAGTAATAATGGTAGAGTTATCGACAACGAAGACTCTAATGAAAAAGGGGCTGGTGGGCGAGGTATTTCCTCATCTTCGTCACTAATAATTGCTAATAGCTTAGAGTCGCTCATTCTTGTAGAAATATTAAATAATATATCATCTATAGATCTATTTCTACGGATTTATGAAGGCGGGGTAGAATCATTGTATCTTAGCCTCCTTAGAAAATACCAGTACTTCAATTATGGCCCGAATACTGCTCATCGCCGAATTCGTCTTATCAATATGGCACTTGACTTTGCTATGGTCAGGGATCTGGTCTGGTTCGAAGTGCTCCGTTCGTAGGAAGCCATAGCTGTGGGAAGTATTTCGAACTAGACCTTTAGATTTATCAAGGGCGCAAAGACCAGCTACGACCGTTGGACTATGTGGACCGTGAGTATTTCAAGGGATCATCTGGATGGGTGCGAGATATCTAACTTACAGCACTTGCAAGGTTAGAAATTTAATATTTTGGCCTCACGAGTTTCTCTCACTGCTCGAAGACGGGCACGCAGTGAAGGGGACTGGCCGAAGCCACCGACCGATGAGAATTACCCTTTTTTTTAGAGAGAGAGAGATTATGAGTAGCAACCCTGAAAATAAAATAAAATACATAACACCAAAGCACTAGAATTTAGAAATCAGCCTTGTCGGCCGCTCCAAGCTAGAGATTCTCGGCCCGGTGTTCACCAAAATAGTATTAGTATTTGTGCCTTTCGAATAGGATGGTGAAAAATACGTAGACAAAACCATTAATTGGCTCATCCATAAGGTATGCGTACTATTTGTTTCCGACATAACAACTAACGGGAACCTTCTAAAGCATGACACCTTGCACACAAGGAATTCAAACCAATTCTTCTTAAGCATACCTTTCCTGTAGTTGCGAGGAAGTTAATCTGCATTGAGAAGATCTATGTCTCCGACGAGAATCACGAGTCTCACTACAGAAAGTCCCACTCAATGAATAAAGGTATCCGAGATATTCCCCGGCAGTCGCTGCTTCTTGGGCTAATGAACTATAATAAACAGGCGCGGAATTTGCTGGAGATATTGTGGCGGACATGACTTTCCTCAAAGAGAAAGGTCTCATACAACTCCAGCCACCGTCGGAATATAGCACGTTCTCTGGACGCAAGGACCCTCCGAAACATTGGTCCGTAGAATTCCAACTGGTGATGGTTGTGGATGGCAGGAATCTGCGGTATGAGGCGCGATGGCCGGTTCCCAGAGAGGATGGCCAATTTCCACAGGAACAGACTGTGCAGGCAAAGGGACAGTTCAGCATTGCAGCTGCCTTCCAACCTGGCACCGCGTAAAAGTTCTCTAGGCTAGCTCTGGCACAGGAACAGACTGTGCAGGCAAAGGGACAGTTCAGCATTGCAGCTGCCTTCCAACCCGGCACCGCGTAAAAGTTCTTTAGGCTATCTCTGAAAGTATATGCTCCAGCCTGATAACCTACTTTCAAAGCTCTATCTTATGAATCTTCCTGTTCTTATTCTTGTTCCGTTTAGTGGACTGTTTTGCTAAAGGCCTACTTTCTGATTTCCTGATGAGCACCCCAATCATATACCCACCGACCCCTTTTGACATTGCGACTCGTCAGATGGGAATTGATACTAGCCTAGCTAATATAGATCTAAGTTGTCTGGAGTACTTGTTACTTGTATTATAGTTGCTGTATATAGTGATACTATCTGCCATATAGTCTATATTTTAGACACACGCCGTCAACTCTGTATACACACGCTCTTTTCATTTCTACAGCTTAGAGATACGCACACCACCTAGGGAGTCTGATCCTGCACCCAACTGCCCCGCAAAACCGACAGACAGCCAGATAACGGTGCTGGAGTACTTGTTACTTGTATTATAGTTGCTGTATATAGTGATACTATCTGCCATATATATAGTCTATATTTTAGACACACGCCGTCAACTCTGTATACACACGCTCTTTTCATTTCTACAGCTTAGAGATACGCACACCACCTAGGGAGTCTGATCCTGCACCCAACTGCCCCGCAAAACCGACAGACAGCCAGATAACGGTGCAGTATCACAATCTAGCAAAGACCCCGCATCCCCGAGTGTAAGGCTATCCCCCCCCCCAGACGAGGCGAAGGTCTATGAGTGCCGCATCAACTGTATGGGAGGGGTGTATCTCTCGTGAAGCATCCGCGAGGCTGGCTCAGCTGTGTTCTTCTTAGAGATACGGTGAGCTGGGTTAGGCCCCTCGCACCGTAGAGAGAGGGGGAGGGGGTGTATGGGTATCTCGTGAATCTCGTGGCGATAGATATCCCGATAGTGGCGGGGCTGAAGTGGCGTTGACGCATTCCATGCTCTCACTTCGGGGCTGGGTTACTGATTGATGCCTATACCCCGGCGGTGAAGAAATGTAGGAGACAGGTAACCTCGTCCTCGTCCTCATCTCTCACACCATTCCACCACCAAGTCGTCGACTTGAACCCAGCCCAGCCCAGCCCGCGGAGTCGCTCAGACCCCCCTCCCCCCCGAACCATCCGCACGATCCCCCTTCCCGTCCCGCCCTCTCCTTCCTCCTCCAGCTCCCCCTTGCATTCACCGCATCGGGCACCAACATCCCCATTCCAACCCCACACAGCACCCCTTCCTTACATCTCCTTACCGCATCTGGACATCCAACGACGTTGGCTACGAGATAGCTACGTAGCTACCCCCGCTAGACCATCCGCGGTGGGGTTTTTACGCGGCCTACTGGACGCAGGGGGTTATGAATGGGGAGGGGGGTGCTGGATTGGGATGGAGGTGGGGGCGGAGCTAGGCGGGACGCGGCGGGACGCGGGTGTGCTGGGAGGACGCGGTGAGGGGATGGGTGGGCGCGAAAGGCGAGTCAGTGGGTGTGTGTGGCGTGCTTGGTGGGGGATGGATTGGGGTTTGTGTCTTAGATAATGGGGGAGGAGAGGAAGGTGTATTGTGAGGAGAATGAATGAGAGAGGTGGGAGGAGGGAGGGAAGGAAGGAAGGAGGCGTTGATGCGCTGTCTGTCGATCGATGTGGTGGTGGGTTTTGTGGCGGTGATTGGCGCGGGAATCGGGGAGATCGGTAGGGGAGGATTTGTTTCGTGGGGAGGGGAGGGAGGTGTGTGCGGCGAACGGTGTGAGTGGGTGGTATGTATGTAATCGGAGTCTGTATGTACAGTTAGGTAATCTTGCTCCATGCAAGGCTGTCCTACTAAGAGTTTGTATGTGGATGTCTGGCTAGCAATGTGGATGTCTAGATGCGTCTGTAGTGCAATGGATGGCGTGTTTGAAGTCCCGCGCACAGACTGATGTGCTGTTTGAGGTGCGGAGGAGGAGGGGATTGGGGTTTCTTAGGGTGTTTGGGGTGCTGTGGGGTTTTAGGGGGTGCTGGTGGTGGTGCTGCTGGTGGCTTCAGCTTGGGCTTCTAGTGGGAGTCTAGGGGGATGTGGTGAGAATTTAGTAAAATTTAGTAGGGGAGGGAAGGCTGGAAGGGGAGGGCTGGATGGATGGGGCGGGATGGTTTGTGTGGTGGTGATGGGTGGTGATGGTGAAGGGTGGTTGCGGCGAGTAGTGGTGGTACTTCTGATATGGTTCTAGAGTGCATACATTCCAAAGTACCAATCCTAACATCCGTGCCTCGGCGTACCTGACTGTACCTGAATTCCTCTCCCCCTCCCTTGCTTCCCCAACTAATCGCGCCGATTCTGCCAACCAACCACACGTCGCAACGGCCAAGCGGCGGACGGGCTGACACGTCCTCCTCCTCAAAGCAGCCGTACTAAATTGTGTTTCGGGTGGGTGTGCTGCAGCTAGTGGAGAGAGTTACTGCAGGAGTTGCACGAGTTGCTGCAGGCTGCTACATCAGCAGCAGGTCGGAGCGGAGTGATTGCTGCCGCGCCCAAGACACCAAGACACGCCTAGACAGAGATTGACGGGTAGCAGACCCGTTTGTGTAGGGTGGCCAGGGGAGAACCCCTGAAATTCTTCAGGATAAGGGGGGGAGTGGCAGGCACAGGGTACGCGTAGAGTGGTACTGGGAGTGGAAGTGAACCCTCTGTCGGCGGGTTTTTGTAGGACAGGCACTGTAGGACTGTGAGACTAGCGGTGGCACATCGGAATGTATAATCACATACCTGTACGGCTTCATTTTAGAGTGAACACTGCTAGACACTGCTAACCACTGCTAAACCCTACTAAACAGTATAGACTGTATTGAATTCAGATTGATATAAGACACTCATCTGTTCTGCATCTAGAGGAAATTACCCATTGTATTACCACTGACTTCCCGTCTCTATCGGGCTTATTAGTGTCGCTAGCCCGTTAATGTTGCACCACTATCGCACGAAATGTTAACTACAGGTGGTGCCTGTGTCTAGCTGTGTTGTCTGTGCCTGTGTGCCCTTCTTCTAACTGTACTACAGATTATACAGTGCTACAATACTACCATTCTGCTTTAACTATATAATAATACTTTAACTCTTGATCTACCCTATGTACTCTATACCCCATCATCTTATATGTCGTAGTCTGTTACCCCCAGTCCCCTCTACTTCCTCCCTCTCCCTCCCCTTTGTATAAACGTTTCTCCGTCTCCACCTCCAAGCATGCCATGTGGCTGCCGATCGCACCGTCCCAAACGAAAGTACCTGAAAGTAGAAACGCCAATCCATTCCATCCTCGCTCTTCTCCCTTCCCCATCACGCCCCCAACCCGCCACAAAGTCTACGGACTCTCGCTGATAACCTATATGGCGACCCATCACCGCCGTTGAGACCATCAATATCACATCGCCCCCTTTGAGCAACACTCAATCGACGCCCCCACCACCCCGATCTCATCGGAACGCCCCCTACTACCCCCAAGGGGGAGGATTCAATCGCGATGGACGTCTACGACAACATGCCCACCTCGCCCTCCCGTCGCGCCGGCGTCACCCTCACCCTGAACACGAACACCAACAGCACGAGCGGCTACCGCAAGCCTCGCGACCCCAACCTCTCCCCTCCGCGCACACCACCAGGCACACGATCTCGCCGGGCGCTTAGGGAGAGGGACACCGCAGCAGCAGTTCCGCGGGAGACCTTCCTCGACGACAGCACCCCCGTCGACTTTGCGCGGCCGTCACCACAAGCACACCGCGGAGACGGCGAGCGGCACTCGCACGATCTCAGTCTCGCCCCTGAACAAGTCACACGGGATTCGCTGGTGAATAACATGCTGCTCAGCCTCGACCAATTCTCGCTCGGCGGCGACGGAGGCGGGTTTGGGATACCTGGCGGAGGTGGAGAGGAGAGGGGACTCTACAATTCGTTCGGTGCGGGGGCCGAGGAGGAGGATGAGTATAACGGGTACGAACCACGGCGGGGGAATGGAGGAGCGAGGCCGTTGGGACACGGTCATTCGTTCAGTGAGGATTTTGAGCACCCGGACGCGGCGAGCAGGGCGTCGAGCCAGTATACACGCACAAGGAGGAGCAACAGTAGTTCGAATTACACGACGACTACGACGGGGAGACATCACGCGAGTAACAGCGGGTCGGTGGGTACGCCGAGGCAGGCGCCGCATAACAGGGGCGCACATCCGCGAGAGCGGAAGGAGAGCAAGGATAGCAGTGTCTCGAGTTCGGATATGGGACACTCGTCCCAGGCTGGGGGAAGTCAGCGTTGGGCGTCTGGATACGGAAATCGCGGCCGCTCGTCGAGTTTCGATGACTATGGACAGGAGGCTCCGATGCCGGATATACAGAGGCAGCGGACTCATTCGTCGCCGATCGAGCAGCTCGAACCTTACGATATCTACGATGCCGCGCCGACGCCTACGGTGCCTGTTGGGCCAAGACGACAGCGCCCGCTCACGCCGAATGGGGTGTATACCGCCGACATTAGCACGCCGTCCCCGAAGACACGAAACCTACAACGCGAGCAGAGCAGCCGCGCGCCGAAAACCCTATACCAGAAGCGTGCCGAGTCTTCGCATGGCCAGGGCAATCCGATGAACAACGGACAGGATGAGAATCGCAGGCTCGCAGCCATGCCGGCGTTCAAGAAGGAGGAGCCAGCGCCCTCGCCGCTGGTTACGTATGGCAAGTCCAAGAGTGCCCCGGCGCCTACGAGCGCGTCGAAGCCGGGATTCTTTAGGAGGGTGTTTGGGTCCAAGGGCAATACGCCCGGTGCGCCCAGCACTGGCTCCGTGTCGTCTCCTGGGTCGACTGCGTCGGGGGACACTATGGATAGGCCGACGAGTAATAAATACCAGACTCAGAATGCGGAGAGGGTGCGGACTGCGCATGGATACCCGGCTCCACAGCCGCCGGCGCCGCCAGTGCCAAAGGAGCCACCGAAGGCGATAAGCAAGAAGCCGTCGTCGTTCTTCAAGCGCAGGAAGAAGTCGGTGTCCGAGCCGGAGGTGCCTGCGATGCCGTTGCAGCTTGTGCTGGTTCGGGATCAGGAGGTGGGACAGGACCTGGCTAGCCCGACAAGCTCGCTGAGACAGGTTATGAATCAGTACCTCAATAGCCCGATTACGCAGCAGCCGCAGTGGAATGACTACAATGACGGTAGACGGTATGGCAATGACGAGGATGATGATAGTATTGAAGAGACTACCGGGTTCTCGCCGGGATACACACCAGATAAGAGCGCCACCATCCGATCAGTCAACCCTGGTCGCCGCGATGTTGAGCCTCGGCGTGCGCCGTTGATGCGAAACAACACCTCGCAGAGCCAGCTGGGCACCGACAGCGAGAAGGAGTTCGATCGAACCTTCCTCCAAGACAACAGCGATAATGACAAGGAGGGAAACCGGATCGTGTCACAGACGCTGACGGTGAAGGCGGACCCGGCCAGTCGGGACATGGCGCACTCGCCGAACTCTGTCGCGCGGGACAAGGCGCTCGTGGCGGAGTATGAGCAGAAATACTCGAAGCGGCAGCCGGCGAGGAAGGCGGAGAACCCGATGTTATCGCTGTATCCTACGTCGGGGGGTTCGCCGAAGTCGAGGAAGGAGGATGCATCTGATAATGATGGGACGGTTAGGGGGAGGGCCCGCGGGAAGGGCGGGGTGGAGGAGGAGGTGGAGAAGACGTCGAGTATTTCGCTGCCGTTGGAGGGGATGAAAGGGATGGAGAGTAGCGAGTCTAGTCCGGCTGTGTTCCACTCCGCGACGAGTCTGGCGATTAATGGGGATGGGGTGCAGGGCATGACGCTGCCGCCGACGAAAGATGCCTATTCCTCTGAGCCAGCGAGCGCGGTGGAGCAGACGCAGCCTACGACGGGGGATTGGGAGAGGGCCAAGAAGATCTACGACGGCAATGAGGACTTTATCCAGAAATCGAAGGCGGCGGCATGGCTGGGGGATGATGGCCCTATCAGACGGCGCACGCTGCTTGCTTATATGGAATTGTACGATTTCAAGGATATGGATATCCTGGGCGCCCTGCGCGCGCTCTGCAATAGGCTTGTCCTGAGGGCGGAGTCGCAGCAGGTGGATCGCATTCTGGATACCTTCGCGACGCGCTGGTGCCAGTGCAATCCCCACCATGGGTTTAAGATCACGGATGTGGTGCACACGATTTGCTACTCTATCTTACTACTAAACACCGACTTGCATCTCGCGGACATCGAGTCCAAGATGACCAAGAGCCAATTCGTCAAGAACACCATCCCGACGATCCTCCGTGTCGTCGCCGACGCCGCACCCGAAGCTTTCGAGCCCTCCCGCCCTACCATCCTGTCGCCTAAGTTTGAGGTCCCCGAGCCCGACGAGCTGAGTCCCACCAGCGGTAGCGGTGGCGTTCCGCTGAGCGACAACATGCGCGCGCTCCGCGACCAGGTCAATGCCTTCGAACCCGACAAGCAGCTCCCTCTGCGGCCGCCAGGGAAGTCGCTACGCCCTGGGTCGATGGGACCCAGCGTCACGAGTCTAAATCAGTTTGCCGCTTCTGATGACTGCGGCCCACTGGTTCGCGCGCCGTTCCAGGGGACGCTGCGGGCGTGGGAGGGACAGGTGGAGATTGTGCTCAAAGAATTCTACAATGGGATTCGCAACGAGCGGCTTCCGCTCTTTGGGGCGGCGGCGGAGCAGCCGCGACTGCAGCAGGCTAGTCAGAGTAGCTTGTCTGTGTTCGGAACTAATAAGTTGAGGAGGACGCCCAGTATCGTCAGCAAGGCGGGCTCTGAATCGATGAGTTTCTCGCGCGGCCGCACGGCGGACGCGGTGCGTCTGAACACGGGGAAGTGGACGAACAAGCACCGCTCGCGGCCGCGGGTGTACCCACACTCGGCGATGGGCTCGAGCCGGACGAGTCTAGACGACCAGTCGAGCATCTGGAGCCCGTCGCAGAGCTCGAGCACGTGGAGCAAGTACTCGCTCGGCAAGACGCAGACGAGCATGTCTGTCAACTCTGTGGACTCGAATTACCCGCAGGGCGACTACCAGCAGTCTATCGGGTTCGCGAATGCGCTTAGCCAGGCGATTATTAGGGAAGAGCATGTTGGGAGCGATAGTGCGAAGTCGGATGATGTGCGGGTGGCGCCGTTGCTGGAGGATGAGAGTCTGGAGCTGCATGGGGCGCCGTGGGCGAAGGAGGGGATTGTGAAGCATAAGCATCACCTTGAGGCTGCAGAGAAGAAGGCCAAGGACCGGAACTGGGCAGAGGTTTTCGTGGTCATTGAGAAGGGGTATATGTCGCTCTTCTCCTTCTCCTCCAAGTCGGTGCGCCAGAAATCGTCGTCCCGTGCAAAGGGCGCTGGTGTAGTTGTCGGAGGCGGGAATTGGCAGGATAATGCGGAGAATCTGGGCAGTTTCCTGCTGAGGCAGACGATTGCCTCTACGCTCCCTAGCCCGGGGTATTCGAAGGCCAGACCGCATGTTTTTGCGCTCAGTCTTCCGACCGGGGCGGTTCATCTGTTCCAGGTTGGGACGCCGGAGATTGTGCGGGAGTTTGTAAGCACGGCCAACTACTGGAGTGCGAGACTTTCGAATCACCCCTTGGTGGGCGGGATCAGTAACATCGAATACGGATGGTCTGACGCCGTCATCAACAACTCTCTGGTGTCTGCGATCCAAGACGCGCACCCTTCGGCGCCTCCGACGACGACAACCACGGCATCAGGCGGTGTGATGGGCGGTGGGCGCACGAGCATGAGCGGGCCGCGCCCGAGTCTGCAGAGTAGCTTGAGGAGCAGCTTGGATCAGGGCGCTGGGGCGTTCAAGGCGCGGCTGCCGGGGGATAAGATTACGATCTCTGAGTGGGCGCCGCCGACGCAGAGTATGCGGGCGAGTAGCCTGGAGGAGGGGGAGCAGCTGGCGGCGCTGGAGGAGTATGTTAGGGGGGTTGAGGAGGAGTTGATGGGGCATAATCGGTTGAGGGGGGCTATGATGTTGGCTGTGAGTTTTTCCCTTTTTCTTTTTTTTTACCGCCTTTTCCCCGTTCCATCCAACCCTCATCGCCACAACCGCACTGTCGAGTGTGTGTGGCTGTGTGAAAGTTGGTTCGGGGACTTTGGAGAGGATGCTGGTATGGGACAGAAGCTAATATACGAGCAGTTCACACCACGGGCACCCAATGCGCACCGCGCGATGGCGAACTGGGAGCGCAAGTCGAGTTATTTGCTGCGCGAGATTGTCAAGTTCAGGACGTATATTGATTGCCTACTCGCGGCGAGGGTGATGAAGGAGAAGATATATCGGGAGAGGGAGGAGAGGCTGGCAGATGACGTGGTGGTTTTTGGCGTAGAAGGAGAGGAAGAAAGAAGAAGAAGAGGACGAAGAAGGGATAGATGGGGGGGGGGGGGGTGGAGGTTACGAAATGATGGGATCATGCTATGTCATGTTTATGGGATTCGGACGACGGCCGCCTTTTTTTTTACTTATATTGTGCGCTTTCACACCTTTCTTCTACTTTTTTTTGGCGCCGTCGATATTGGGGGGATTTCTTCTGCGGAGGGGGAGGGGAGGAGGGGATTGTACCAAGAGCGAGGTCTTCTTTCGTTTTTCTTCATGATGGATGGGAGACTGGATGGAAGTGTGAGGGAGGGGGATGACATTCTTGTATATACATTCTAGCCCGGTGAGGCTGAGTTCTCTTTACACGATCTTGTGAAGGGAGCTTTTCGTTGGTTTTGGGGGGAGGCGGGATGGGGTTTAGGGAAAGGGGGTTTACTTTCTGGACGTGGTGTAGGGAGAGTTGGGGAGAAGGGATGTTAAGAGTATTTGGACTTGGGACTACGTAGAGTAGATAGGGGTTGGGTGAATGGAGAGATTTGATAGTGATTCTTAGGCTTCGTTGACGCTGCCTGTTGCTTGTCGCTTGTTGTGTGGTGTTCAATGGTATCTCTGGATTTTACAGGGTCATTTAGGGGTGTTGGGTCTCGGGGAAGAGGGAAGATTGGGCCCTTGATGTAACGTCCCGCCGCTGTTACTTACGCCGCAAACGGGCACGTTTCTTTACGAGAGAGAACACGATGCGGCCATCACCATCACACCAACCTCCTTCTTGCAGCTCACCTACATACAGTGTGTAGCACCCTCGCACAAGGATGGCCAGCCATCAGTGCGGTTGAAGTACAGCAGATTTATATCCGTAGCACGCTCAGCCTA